>JAULBW010001327.1:92543-142606 GCA_032358265.1 Vaucheria bursata | reverse complement strand
TCTTAAACTGAGAACAGAAACAATGATGCAGCTAACATAGTTATAGGATTAACCGTTAACCGGTTAATTCCTAACACCTGTCCACCTTAACTTTTCAAACAATTTTGTAATTAAAAGGCAATATCATTTGAATAATATGAAAAAAATTATTACCACCTACTAAAAGTATCTCAGAAATATTATATTGAACTAAATTTAGTTAGCATTAAATTCAAATTTTTGGATTTTTGCGAAGTAAATTATACGAATCTATTGTATTTATAAGTACAAGTAACTTTTTAGTCAACATTTTTTAAAACACTTCTGGAATAAACTTCATGCAGCCAAGTAATTGAAGATGACAAAGTGGCAGTTGCGGTTGGTACAATGGTGTCTCTTTATTAATTTCTTCTAAGTGATGGATCATCCGGTGCTTTTTAGTTTAGATCTATTAATAGGAATTCTAGATTAAGAAACTAGGTGTATTCTTTTTTTAGATTCCTTTATGTTATAAGACAAGGAAATTATTGATATTGGTAACTATGATTACTTTAAATCTTTGATAATAGATTACTGGCTTGCAATCATATATCAAACCTTAAGTTCTGAATAAAGTCATATAATATCATTGAATTCAAGTGCAACAATCCTAACATGACCATTATGTTGGTAACAAGCAAGGCAGTACTATGCAGTAATGAAAAAAAAATGATTTATGCAATATATATTAATGATTAAAAGACAAAGAGATGTTAAGCTAGATGTTTTAAATTCTGATGTTTAAAATTACAGGATTAAAAACATATAGGTTAGCGCAATAATCAAGGAAAGATATTAGTTAGACATCAAGAGGTATGTATTTCTTTTATTTGAAAGATCTACCGTATGTTAGGAATTAACCTTTAAGGGAGTTAATTCTATTCTGTAGCTGCGTGTTAGGCACGCCAACCAATGACAAGAAAATAGATTAAACAAAAAAAACGTACTTTATTATATGTGTTTCCGACACTGAACGTCAGAAACAAAATGCAATATAAACTAACGGCTAATGCCGGACATATACAATCGACATTAGCCAGACTACAACATAATATACATATACGCTAGAATCTATACAACTCCTCAGGAATTGTCAATATAAAGGAAGTATATATCGGTTAAGTACGCGCGACTATAGCTGGTCAGGTCCTAACACTGCGGTACGTTTCTCCTAATGCTGTGTTGAAGTTTCAGTTCTGACTATGACAACAAGTTTCCATTTGAATTATAAAAACAAGTTTCAGTAAGTGATATTTTGCTGTGTTGATAAAGTTATCTCACTTCTATCAACACAATTTAGGATGTAATAATATATGTATTCTATCACAATTACTTGTGTTCATGCTGTATTTTACATTCCTGACACCATGGGATGCTAGGAGACAATTTCTAATTGCAAAATTATCACCTTGTCAGGATATACCACTCTTGTACCTCTTGTGCTGCTCAATTTTTGCTAGACTTCTTGTTACTACAAAAAGATATTTATTTTATGAAACTGTCATTATGGCAAACTGAACATTCGTATAGATTCTCTGCAGTATTTTCAATTACTCCCGTATAGTTTACATGGAAACTTAGTTTTTATTCTCAACTGTTCTCAGCAACCATCACAGTATGCAATGTTCCACTGATTTTTCTTGCACAGTGCTGAGCTATTGTTGATTTAGTCTTATTCTTTCCTGTATTTCATGAATATAATTATTTTTTACTTTTCTTCATTTTTTGCCTTGTCTTATTGCATGTATCAATTGATCATTGCATGACACTTTAATTGGATTGCACACTTTCAAGTTAAACCTATTTACTTCCTTTGTAACACTACTGAAGATGAAATAATCATGGCCAATAACAATTCAGAAAATTACTATACTTTAAGGTAGCTCATAAAAACTGAGGGTATACTGGTATACTATCAGTATGCTGGATTTGCACAAATTCTCTGGTCAAAATAGATATTTATTCACCAATGTTTTTAAGATACCAATGACTGCGATATTATTTGTTATGGATAGAAATCAACTCATATGTTTTAAATAAATAAGCAAGTGACCCAAGTTTTGTTACCAGTTATCTGACTAAAAAATAAAGGCAATTGATATGGTTCAATCCTACTCCGCATCAAGTATAATCTATCAACATGAAGTAAACTTAACTTTCGTTTCTTTGGCAGTACTAAGCCTAAAATGAGTTCATTCACTTTTGCTATCCTTATCAGTTGCAATGATTGGTAATCAAATGTTGTTGCTTGAAAATTAATTATGTAAAAGATTTGCTCAAAATTTGTGAGTACAAGTGTACCTCTAGTATATTTGTTCATTTTCGGCAGCAGTATAAAAATACTTACTCCACATAAATATTTGAATTTTTTTCAAGTGATGATTTGACCTTTAAAAAAGTCATCAATAAATTATATTTAAAGTATTTGACAGAACTCTATAACTAACATGCAATAGATTTGTCACTTTATAAGTATATATACTAAGCCTAGCTGCATGTCTTGTTTTCTTCTGCTTGGACTACAAGTTTCTCATATGTATGCATCGTATCCTGCTTTAGAAGCATTTAAGGCTTGTTGAGGCTTATATTGACGTTTTTATGAAACTATTATCCATAGCCGAATCTAGACGTAGTTTATTAACTAAACTGCCATTCTGAAAACAGACTTGAAAACGACTGAGGCGATGGGTAAAGAAAAAGTTAAAACATCAAGAGTTAATGGTGTAAAGGGTGCTTGTAGAGAAGAGTTGGAAGCGCAATTAAATTCCGTCAAAGAGAATAAGGTATATGTCAGCAGTTTCCGGCATTATAAATAAGTGTGTAATGATATTTTCCAAGTATGATTTAGTATTTCTTTACTCGCATTTACAATTTGAGCATTACTTTATTGTTTTTATAATTGGCTTATGCATTTAAGGATGCCACACTCAGGTTTGTTTGTTATATAAACTTCTGAGGACATAAAACTAATGAACTATTTATTTATGAGCCAACTAGGAAAAAATAAGGATATTGAACCAGCGAATTGAAGAGTGCAGCAGCCCCGATCTCATATTATATACTCGAAAAGTCATAGACTAGATTTTGTACTTCTCGAAAGTGGCTGGAAGTACTTCAACATTCTCGCAAATAAATAATATACGGAGGTATTAATATTTCAGCATTAAATTGTGAAGTTAGCATCATTCATTGTTGATTTCTTAATATGTATATGGAGAAGTTTTTACTAGTCTTCTATTGATTAAAAAAATCTCCTGAACTAAAAAAATCACTAATCTTTCCACTTGTGATTATTTTGGTCCTTCATTTCAAGATAAGAATCAATATTAAAATCTGATTGGCTCAACGTTGTAGTTTTATAGTTTAGGGACCCTTTTTAGTGTGATTTAGTGTAATATCAGATATGTTTAAAAATTAACTCAAAAAAATATTTTTCCTTCTATTAGTTGTGAATCACTAGCTAGCGTAAAATTTTTTTGACTAGTAATAACAGTATTTTTAGGCTTATCTTAATTATTCTTTCTGTTTATCTCTGAAGATGTAAGCAACTTAATGATAATTTGCTATGTTTTTAAAATAATCTATTTAAATAAAGGAAGATTAAAAAATACTTCCTTGTTGAATTGAAAAAATAAACAAAAAGGTGAGATTATGCCTCAATTTTTGCATGAGGTATTTAAGACATTGCATTGAAAAATCGTATTGAAAAAATCATAGAACTTAAGTTTCATATACTTTTGGCTACATAAAAAACTCACTTTTCTTTGATATAAAATGCATCCATAATTTTTCAATACAAAACTGCTTTTTTTACTAAATTGAATTTTCATTTGATTTTACCATCTGTAACTGATTTCTATATAATATTTTACGATAATGATTCGATTCTTCTGTTTGAAAGTCTAAAATATTTAACATAACATTGAAAATTTTGAGATCTAAGGCAATAAAATTCTGATAGAAAAGTCAATAAATTTGTTGGAAAAAAACGATTCTTTGAGGATCCAAAATAAGCAAAACTTAAATTGCCAAAACTGATAAACCACAGAGATACTGGTGTAGTTGATCAAATGGCTAGGTTATTGGTTCGACAGTCTTCAACGGGCAATAGCTAACCTAAACATTCCTTCAAGCAGCATGCATACCAGTTTCTGGAAAGGGTTAAATCATGAATTTCAATTCATTATGAGTCGGAAATAAAATTTGTAACTTTTTGTTGGCACCTCATATTCCACGAAAGTGGGGTAATATGATCCCAAAATCAAGTAAGCTGCAGATATAGAAAACTGGATACTCGATGGTACATTTCTAGAAAATCAATCATGCTAAAATTATAAAATTATTCCAGTATAGTTTTCTGTTTATCATACATGAAAAAAATCTAAGTGGTATATTATGAGGAATAACAGCATGGAAAATTGATATTATTCTAGATTCCACAAAAGTTTAAGCAAATATGATGAATCA
Organism: Vaucheria bursata; assembly: GCA_032358265.1. Lineage (NCBI taxonomy): Eukaryota > Xanthophyceae > Vaucheriales > Vaucheriaceae > Vaucheria > Vaucheria bursata. The sequence continues at coordinate 138,121 of JAULBW010001327.1, read as the reverse complement.
TAAGTTAATTGATTACTGGTATCAAAGCATTATTTGCACCATTGGTTAGACTACGTACAAGTAGCCTTTAGCATCTTATTTAAGTCCATCTTTTATGTATCAGATGTGCGGTGCTCAAAATGTACAAGTCATTTTTATACTTGAAAATATATTACATCTTTCAATGCAAAAATTGAGATGTCAGCAGCACAACTAAAAAATATTAATCCTGATGCAAAGATTATTTGAACAATGAAGTTTGTAAGAATAAGTATATGCACACACGTATATATATATATATATGTCTATACTAAATTTACTGATGGAATTTCACCTAAATGAATAACACATCGTTTTACAGACGTTTGAATATAAAAACTTTGAAGTGAGGCCTCTTTTGAAAGTTTATTACATAAAGCATGCTGTTGCTAAAGAAAAAGAATGAAAACATCATCAGACGCAAAGCATTCACTCAAATTGGAGCCTCTGAATAATGTGCTACAAATCGTATATTTAAATTTGTTAGCACTTTGAGCTAGTCTGGAGCATGTACAATAAGCAAGCCTAATTTTAATTTAAGACATTTGACAGGAAAAATAAAATCAGTTGAGTATTTTTAATTTACATCAAGAATCATACAGCAATGCATCCTTCATATACAATTTACATTAGACAACTATTAAAAGAAGGAGGTAAGTAAAAAATAGAAAATAGGTGTTAAGATGAAAGAAGGATGGTACAGCAATATAGTATAATACTTGTATCTATGCTAGGGGGTAAGACCAATGTGCAGCAGAGAGTATACAGCAAATGCAAAAAAATTTGATAAAAATATGAAAGTTTTATTAAACTTAGAAGAGTGAACATAAACACAAGTCTGAACAAATAAACATGTCCCTGTTAGCTCCTGCGGTATACCCTCTTGAAGTGCCCTTGAAATTGGCTCTTCGGCAAATCTTGCTGAATCTTGCTGCATCTTTTGCTCCATAAATAAATATTATAATTTCCATTGGTAAGCTTGTGACAATTCTAAAATTATTTAAGGAATTCTAAGAAATTGTCTTTGGCAGAAATAAAGCAGAGTAAAGTAGAGAATTGATAATAAGGCCAATTCAAGCAAAATTATAGCTTTGATGACAACTCTGAAATAGTATCCAGTCAGTTGAAGCAGAGTTTGAAGATGGTAAAGAAGAGTTTTGAGGGAGCATGATGAAAATAGAATGGTTCTTTTGTCAGTTGAACTGGTTGAAGAAAATAATCCAGGAAGTTTCCAATCAGCCGTAAGATGACACGTGACAGATTGTAGAGGTGTAGAACAATGGAGTCCATAAAGGATTGTGACAAAGGTGTTAACATAAAGGGTTTGGCATTCAAGGCGCAATTAGGATGAAAGGCGCAATGAGGTAATAGAGGCAAAAATGTAGGCAAAATATAGGCAAACATAGATGAATATTATTGAGCATAGTTGAGCAGTTATGCCACAACAATTTAAAGAAATAGCAGGACCAGCAAGTATCCTGACAAATAGGTCTGATGTAAACATTGAAAAGAGGTATATTACATGCTAATTCAACTAAATATATCTATATGAATATTATTAGGAAATGTATAATAATGCTTAGTAGTAGTCCAATAATCATAACCTTGTAAAAACATTTGTTTGATTACTGCTATGGTTAAGACTAAAACATATTTGTCATTACATGTTATATCTTAGGACAGAATAAGTTTTCTGAACATACAAACTTTTTCTATTTGACTTCAAAAAATTAAGAGGAAAATTAACAATGCATGAAAAGTACAAAGACTTAAGAAGCAACTTAGAATAAAATGCAATCTCTATAAATGAAGTAAAAATAAAATAGATGAATCAATTTAAGTCAATAAAACAACTGAATCTCATGTTTAGATTACTTTATTTTTTTTATTCTAGCATGCGATATTCCACAATTATGTTCACATCTTTAGTTTTATTTTATTTGCTCAGAATAAGTAAAGGATGTTATGCTTAATATTTACTTCAAACAATCAATATTGTTCTATTTTTTTAATGATGCAAAGTCTTTATAATTCTCATTAAAACTAAGTCAATAGTAATTTCTTTTACTGCTTAGGACTTTTTACTGTCACAATTTTTAAAAGCTACATACATTTTATAGATACTAGCATCATTTCATTTAAAATGCCAGTTTGAAAACTAAGGCTAATATTTTTAATCATTGTTTATTAACCAAGGTAGTGATCCAAAATTAAAAAGTTCTGTGCTAATGAAACTGTAAGTCTTACCTGTTAGAATATTATTCCTATAAACAAAAAAAAATTATGTAAGTATGTGGCAGGTCTTGCTTTTTAATTTTGGATGGATGAGCATATGCTCATCTTCAAACACTCTATTTACTCAAACCCTTGAACAGCTCTTTGTTTTGAACTAAAATACCAATTTGATAATGTACAAGTAATTGCTGGTAGTTTGTCTGAGAAAAACTATGGTTAATTTCAAGCTAGTTAAAGATGCATGTCATTACAATGAAAAACAGATCATTAATTTCATTTAACTAATGTCTTGTAAATATCTACATTGCTGTGGTTAGTTTTAACTACATTTTTTTAAATTTCATTACAAAAGTCATTGTTCTTGTAAGACAATTGCTAAGGGTGATCAATATTTTCTTGGCGCCTATCAAAGCCAACTTATACCTGGTTGCATAGTTTCTAAGTGAGTCTACAGTTGTTTAAATTAGCTACTTGATCTAGTGAAAACTAGATAAAATATTTCTGGTACATTTGAATAGCTATATTCATGATTCCATGCCATAAGTTTAAAATGCTATACATTCCATTACTGATGCTGCATCTAGATGTTCTTTGTTTTCTTATTTATCTTCAATACTATCCACTTCTGCTTTGTTTCTTTGCTTATGGACTACTAATTTTTCAGCCATTCTGATCATTTAAATGCAATAAGTTTATTTGCATTTATTTAAGTTTGATAAATGCTTGCATTGGTTAAATTTCATGCTTTTTAAACTTTTCAGTTTCTTTTATTTGGGCCATGTCAGGAATATACAAAGAGGAAAAAAGTAACAGTTCTTTCAGAGAAAATAGACAATCAAATTCAGGTTTTACTTGCTTGGACTTGTACAATAATACAAGAGTAAGAATTTATATCAATAGGCAAAGAATCAATGCAAAGAATCAATGCAAAGAAAGAATCAAGATGAGAAATATGTATACTAGAATGTTGTTTCTGCTGTCAAAGTGGAAAGAACACCATACAAATTGAGCAAAGACTTAAGTGGAACATATGCCAACAAGTTAATTCAACATATCCGTATACTAAACATAAAAGTACTACTCTGTACATCTTACTAGTTTTATACAGCATGTACCACCATTCAACAATCATGAAATGTGCAATATGCAATAAACCAAGAACCATCACATTAACTGTAACCTGCACAACTAAATCAGATTGAACACTTCTACCATCCTCACACATTCTTTCTAGAAGAGCTTTCATCTCCTGAGTTTCATTTAACAACACTATCGTTTTGATCACAAGTTTAGTAAAACTGGGAATCTCGTTCTTCAATGTTTTTAAAAGCAAGCTGTTTAGCATTACACATTTGCTTAAAATCTAAGCTTTGCCTCATTAGCTTTAGAATTTTTGTCGGTACAGAATTTTTGATTTTTTAAGGCGAGTCATTTTTAAGTGATTCTCTTTCTATAAAATTTTTTCTTGTAGTTGCACATGAATTTCTTTGTTGCTTAAAATTTCTCATGTTTCTACAATGCCAAACTGCATTATAATTGATGTTCCAAATAATGTACAATTTAAGAAATGTTAGGATAAAACTATTTATACATTGAGTTTGTACTAGACACTTTACGCAAATAATTTCTCTGCTTTATTAATTAAATGAACACTTCCTTCTTTTTTTAAACGATTTCACTTTTTTCAAAAAATGTATTTTACAAAGTGCTATTTAAGTACATTATACTGATTTTATTGTATATCCAGATTGCAAAAGCATTTAAAAAAGGTAGTATATTTTAAATATCAGCTTTACAAATTTCCAATTGGGTCAGGTTTTAATGCTGTATTGTACACAAAATTCAAAAAAATTAATTATTTTACAAAAAACTTTATTTCAAATCAAGTTTCTCAAGTATACTTGGGGACAGATGAATGTAAAGTTTTTACAGTAGCAAGAAATTTTTTACATCTTCAATTTTAAAAACAAGCATACTATGCATGCATAAGTGCAACATTATTATTTTTCACTAGAACCAAACTGCTATTTGTTGTTGAAATAATACAATGATGCAGGAAAAATAATGAATCTATGAACATGATATCTTTATGAAATAGAACTTTGCTGCAATTTTGAGGACTATAAAAGAGTTAAATGATGAAAAATCAAATTTTGAACATGCGTATTGGAGCTATGATAACTTTAATGAGATGAATCCAGGATACTAAGTAAGGAAGACAAAAAGTTATTCAGAAAATAACTGTAAAAAATAAAATCAGTAACAAAGGTAACCCAAATTATTGTGCTAGAAAGTTCAGTCATAGATGTAGGAATTTCCCAAAAGTGTTTAAATTTAGAAATACAAAGTAGATCAAGTTCTAGAAGTGGAGGATTTATGGTTGGAGATAAGTGACATTTTAACAGTGACTATGTTATAATTGATTTTATATATTGCCAAAATAGATGCATATTTTTTCATTCACAAAAAAAATACATTTATACTTTCTACACACTTTTTTATATTTCCACAAAGCTTATGATACCAATATCTTGACCAACATTTTTGTCAAATTACTGATAGTATCCTCAAAATGCACTCTCTGGTTGAGAGGGCTGAATACTTTCCATTGCAAAACTTTGCCAAAATAAGTTCACTCTTCTTCCAAACCCTTGGTTACTATGTTTGCAAGCATATCTGAAGCTTCATAATTCTACTGTTGAAAAAGTTATGATCCACACTCACTGCTTGCCCATTTGTCTGCTTGCTTGTTTCATATATTCATTATACTATAGATCTTTTTAATTTTGTGTTTACTAGTATCTTGCTTACTTTGCATGCCCAGTTTATTTTACTTATTTCTCCACTAATATAGTGCTATGGTAAGTTGAGGTAGTCAAGAGTGCCATGATATCACTCAATGTTTTAAGTAAAAAATACGTAAATTGTTGAAAATATTAAAAATAAAGTTGCTGAATAAAATATTAACGGAATATATATTAACTAATGATAATTGTCTTGTACATAAAATGCAGGAGAAGCAGCATTTAAACAACTGTGTAAGTTACTATTTTTTATGTGCAACTAAATTCAGAATAGATAATACTGCTAGTTACATTAAGCACTAATTGTAGCTTTCACCATCCTTAAGTTGAATTAAAATATTAGTCTTGGCAGAAGCTGGGCATATTCAATGAAAACTGATGTCAACCATTGCACCGAATACTCCCAGTTAATTTAATTTGTCATGTAAAAAGTATCAGCATTCACCAGCAAAATGAGGCAAATATAGATATAGTTATAAAAGGATAAAATCAATTAAACAATCAATACATAGAATATTGTCATAATTTTGCACCATCTACTAATATTTTTTCAACAAACCAAAGAAAACACAACAAAAAATAACTTATGAAAAACTATGCATTCAATTTCAATCTGCACAACTATTTATTCTAAAGATGCTGTAAAATTCTAGACAGTGACATGTAAAACTATTAGCTGTAGCAAAGTTTTTTTGGCCAATAAGCAAACCATAGTAGTCCTTCTTTATATTCTATTGGACAAAATTAAAATGAATTAGATTTCAACTGCAGTTTATAAAAATTCTGATAATTCGGAAAGAAAAAAGCTTCAAATTCTTCAAACTTTTTATCACTGAAGATTAAAAATATCTAAATAAAACTCAGTTTAAATATTACAAAACATCAACTGAGTAGTTTGCATACTATCTGAAGTATAAATACCTAAATCCTAACTTAAATAATAAAGATAACTCAAATGTTATAAAAAGTAGAATGCTCATATTACAGGTTTAGAAAAACTTGAATTAATTGACTATATTTAAAAAGTAATGTGTGTAAACTGCATTCATCACTACTTTACCTTCTTGTTGCTGAAAAGCTAAAATTCTTTTTTTACTCTAAAAGTTTCCATATCACTTTTCAAGTAGCATAATTCTACTTACCTTTTCTCTTTATCAAAACACACTGTTTCTATTGCTCAGGACAGTATTCATCATCTGCTCTTTGACACTTTTGAACTCAGCTGTTATTATATTTTGCTAAGGACAGAAATAAATGGACATGCAATGAACATTTTCATTAGTCCCACTCTGTGAATCAAGAATCTGCAAGAAGGTGAAAGAATTGTCAACTCTTAACAAATCCTGTAAACTATATAGAAAAGAGATAAATCATTATGATATCTTTCAAAACTTTCACTCTATTTATAAACTATGATGCCTAATCTACTGATTGTAGGCTGAATAAATATCAGACATGTTTTTAGATGCTGCATTAGTAGTTATGTTGCATTTTTGAATAGCACGTTAGCAATATCCATTCTCATAATGCATTGAAAATTTTTTCATTGAGAACTATGACTTATTGTAATTACTAAAGCATTTTACTACCGTATTACTAAAATTTTGTTGCCAAACCACTTCAAGTTCTATTATTAGAATACTGGCTTATAACCACAACAAACATAATGATAACACAAGCTCTTATTTTATACTGATACTCATAAGAAATGCTGTATATTGCTCAGAAGATTGGTAAGTAGCAAGGCAGTACGCTGCCTCTGCCTTATGCTGCATCAGACAAGGCCCCACTCCTTCCAGGGAAACCGGCAAAAGAAGTGCAGCAAAATATGCACACACTTCATGTAGTGCATGCTGCATGTAAACAATGCATCTGCAATGGCCCAAGTCTGGGTTTTGCTCCGGCTGTAGCTCACCAGTACCACATGTCAAGCTGTGTCTGTGAATAGTACGCATATCATTGCATGCTATGCTCACCTGCCACTGGACATGAATGGATTTCATCTGGTTAGTGTGCTATGGTGCGGTAGTATGGGTATCTTGCCTGGCTGCACGACCTGCAAAAGTTTATGGAAGCAAACAAGTATATACCTTCTGCATCCCCCCTTCTCTATAGTTTTCATGAAAAGTATGTGGCAATGGATACTGGCATCATGCATAGTCTGCTGGAATGTGTCATGAACTGAGGTGCAGGAAGCAAGTCATCTTCTCTTCCTCCCTTCAACAAGAAAAAGCATACTCACTTGGAGGAGCTTTCCAAGTTGACCAAGGTGTAAGGAGCAACATGCAGCTCGATTATGAGTACATGATACTGAGTGATGGGTAAAGGGTGAGTGCATGCACGAATCGGGTGTGGGTGGCAAAGGAATCCTCTCACATGACTCGAAAGCCCTACCTATACAGCAAGAGGGTGGTAGCGGTGGACTGGACAGGAAGAATCTTGCAATGTGCTTGACCTTCATCAAAGATGGTGGTGCTACATTTTCTCACTACAGCAAATGGAGAGTACTGCTAGAAGATTGATATTGCTGAGGTGTTGCTGAAGCAGCTGTTGTGATTGGGGTCTGCCAGGCTGTAGGCAAAGCTGGAGTTACTGACTGCCAAGACCTTAACTTTGGAGGTAATGCAGATGTACATTATCCACTTGTTTTGCATACAAGATTTGCTGCTACTACACAACAGGATCTGGTGGTATGTGCAATGCTGTTCACACAGTACAGCCAGAAGCAGAAGGTGGTAAAGGATATCTGTAAGCGTACCATGTGAGGCAAGGTGGCATAAGAGGATAGTCGGAAGGTGGTGGTGGTGGTGATGGCGGCGGCATTCAGATCGAGAATGTTTTTTTCTTGTTCATCTGGTCATTACCCAAGGCTGGTGAAGGAAACTTGTGCAAGGTGCCTACATTGGCAAGATGAAGAAGTGCATGATGTGCAGGAGGACTACTCTTCACAGTTGTGCAGCTACTGCCATATGAAGATGGAGCTGATAAATGGGGAAAACAAGGGTAGAGCGATCCAAGTGGTGCAAGGTGGCTCAACACTAAATGTATGCACACTGTGCAGAACCGCGACATGAACACTGTGCAGAACCGCGACATGAACACTGTGCTGAACATTTGCTTTATCTTTCTGCACAAGGGTTTTACATGGCATGTGGCCTAGACGATTCACTCAAATATGTTAATGCAGTTTCACGCGTATCCATTAGAGAAGAGTGGAGAAGCATATGAGAGGGAGGTCATATCTTCTATATTTTGGTAGAGTATGGATAGATTGTCCCGTTGTCTTACTGGGCTATCCAAGCAGCTGGTGGCTTATTTGTTTTGCACGATGTAATATCATAAGTTTATTGGGATTCTGGCTTGTATTAGATAAAAAACGTTTTCTACGATTCACAGATATAAACATTCCAGTTGCAACTCATGAACTATTGTTTGTACTAATATGAATTTTTTGTACTTCATTCATACATGACACGGTACAGCATAAGCGCTAACAAGATTTTATCCATTCAAAAGAAAATGTCAGATCGATACAGCCACTGGAGTTTATCAGAAGGATTGATGTCATCGCCAATAGCAAATGATTATTACTGCTCGGATTTTTGTTGGAATGAACTCGCAGGACGAGTTGCAGCATCTGTATCTTCAACGCCAATCGCATCCAGCGAAAAATTGGAAAAATTTATGAGTTCGAGGGACGTAGGCAGAGACTGGGAATTATTTTACAAGAGGTCAGTGCAGGTATAAGTGCTATCAAAGAAACCATTTTCGATCAATAGCAAAGCATTGCTTATTTCATTAAATAAAGAAGTTACGCTTATAGAATTTTCCAATGCGGATATCTTCCATTCTTCGCAGAATATCAGAACATGGAAATATCATTAAAACATTGGTCCATTAGAAACGTCCCAATATAACAAATTGAATATATAAGCAATTTTGTTCGATAATGTCTTGATGATAATTTCCGTATTCAGTGGATTTCCATGGAGTTTGGTAACTTGCCGTCAATTCAGTCAAAAATCTTTTCCGAAAATTATGCACTTGTTATCAGAACTAGTTCTTACGAATATATCACATTGTACTTCATCGATTTTCTTTAATATTGCTTGTGCGATATTGCTTCTGTTCAATGAGTCAAATACCGATTATTTATTAATTATAAATATATGTTTATGAATATATATATGTCAGTGATTTTGAATTTACATTTTTCAACAGACATGACAATGCTAATGTGTACAAACCAAGACGCTATTTGCCTAATATATGGCCAGATCTGGTAGAAAAAGACTGTCCAGCCAAGCTGCTTTTGGAAATCGGTTGTGGTTATGGGTAAGTCAACTTTTCTAAATAGCTATGGTATTGCAGTAATTGTGATTGGAAAAACTGCATTTATTACTTTTGTCGAGATCACTCTAAATTTTTATGGACCAACATTCCTACCCACACTTTAATTCTAGCCATTCAAGTATGGACCAGGCAGGAAATTCTTAAAACAGTACTATTTTAATAGACATGATGCTTGCTTTTCGATGAAGAAAATGCAATTGATCATTATAATATTTAATTATTATGCAGGACTTGCAATTACTGCAATTTATTGCAAATGTATTTTAGCCTCGAAGTAACCAAACTATTATGAACTTTCAGCTTTTGAATGATGAAATGATTATGAAATGAAAAGTCACGAATGTTCATTTTTGCATTTTTGAAGGCTTTACCAAGATGTTAAACACTAGAGCAAAAATTTTTTGACAATTAACGTGCAAAATGTGAAATAAAAAATTATTGAAATTCAAAATTGTTCACAAGCATTTGTGTCTATATTCAATAATATCCTGCATCTTCATATAAATCCATCAAATATTATATGTATGAATCTTAATATTGTACATGCAAAGTTCATGTATATTTGAAGCATATTTGAAGCATATAAAGCCATTTCATATGTATATCCAATATTCTGACAGTTTCTTATTTGATGAGTACTAGAATCCTTCTAAGAATCGTTTTTCGCTTTGAATTTTTATTTGTTTTTTTATGTGAAAAACTTGGAATATTTAAGTAATCAATAAATCATTTTTATCTCAGGTCTAGTATATTGCCTCTTCTACAATTTTCGCAATCTCTCTGTGCAGTTGGTACAGATATCAGCACCGTCGCCATTGAACGATTGAAAAAATTTCCTATGTTTGATTTGCATCGCTGTAAAGCGTTTGTTCATGATATAACCACCCAACCAATAGAGGCTGTCGTAGATCTTAGGTACTATATGATTCAATAAATATAGTACTATTTCATATAGTATTATATGTAAGAGTACTTTACAAAATTGTAATTGATGATAGATAGTATATTGCAGATATTTGACGTATTCTATTCAATTATATATAGTACAATAAAAAAGGTCTGCAGTACTATTCCATACCAATGTGCGTAAATATGTATAAATATATATATGCATTATTTCACAGTACTAGTATACAAAAATTGGTAGCAATCAATGAAGTATTAATATGCTGAAAAAATATTTACGTATATTTATGTATTGTGCAAAAATTTTATGATAATCGAAATTATAATATTTTATAGCATCTATGATTTTAACTGTTTCTGGTTTTTTCTAATTATTTCTATATATTTGCTAGTACTTATGATTTTTGCTATTACTTTCAATATTTTTTATCAGTTCTGTCGATGTAGTACTTCTGATATTTGCACTTTCCGCCATGTCACCAGTTCACCATGCCCATGTCATTCAGCAGGTACCTTTTCCATATTTTTTATGTAAGCATACAATAAACTTCGATTATAGCACTTCACTTTTAACAAATTTTCAATAGTGACAGATGAAACAGACATAGTTTTACAACAGCTTCAGAGTTTTGGATATAATGAATCAAATCAGTGCTTCTTATGCATTCATTATCAAAGGAAATGCAACCTTCTTGCCTCAAATATTACATCTGAGGGATGGGGTAAAAATATAATAGAAATCAGTCATTTTTTTACTATTTTAATAAAACTTTACCTTGGACAGCATTTAGTGTTGATCGCATAGTTTTGGCAGTTCAAATTTGAATATGTTCATGCAAACTACTATAAATAACACTGCTTGAAAGCTAATACTCTTTGTTACAATATCTAAGTGTAAATCACTACAAGATTTCTTAGCAATGTATCTCTTTCACCCCCTAAGAGATTCTAATATCTCTGAGTTTAGCAAATTTTCAATGCTGCAAATTAGTGTTAATAACACTTATTTATAATAAGAGCATTTTATTCATTACCACCATATTCTCTGATGGCATAGGGGCTGTTCTATTCGAATAATATTTGCTGAGACTTCAATAATATCACTTTTTAAAATTACAATATAGGATTAGTTCAGAAACTGCGTCACATTCTTATCCAGGAAAAATTCAATTTTTACCCCAACATCTTTTATTTTAATAAAGCTACTTTTAAATATAACAAATTTCACTTTTAACTAATGATTATTGATTCATATTATGTGATTTTTGAATATAGCAAATCTATTTGGTAGTCCCGACTAATTGGTTTATCCGAAATATGCTGCGTTTAATTAATCTATTTCTTAGTACAGTAAAACTCAAGAAAATGAAATATAATCCCTAGGGGTTGGGGATATATTCGGGGAAAGATGGTAACCATTCATGTTATGAAAACGTAAAGACTAGTTTATTATAAATATTTAGTGGAGTAGCCTTTTAGCGGTAAAGACGTTCATATGAGATAAATTATACTTGACGCTTACATACGAATTATTTACGAATAAACCATGAAACTCCTTGGAGAATTGGCGATAATAGCATCAATAAGATTTAGATACATTAATTAGGGCGTTCTATTTGAGAGAAATTGGTAAATATTTTCATTCTAACTATTTTTCAAATATAAGTTCATAATGTTGTCATTCATGCGACGACTTCTTGTGAAATAATGTAAAGTTTAAAATTTTAAGAACAAAACTTTGTGCTTGAATTGGTGTGCGTATAAGGCGGCTAGAGCATTGAAACCTGGAGGCTGCTTGCTATTTCGAGATTATGGTTTGTACGATATGAGTCAGATTCGTTCGACACAAAGAATCGGTCAAAACTGGTACGCACGTCAGGTATCAGCATCCATTATGATATAATATTATTGTAATGCATGGCAGTACGATTCTTTCGATTTAACAAATTTGTCGTTAAATCGTCATGTTTTAAATTTCTTTATGTCTGAAGCAGAACCTGAACATAATTGGGGGATTTTAACCTATTCGCTACAAGTAAAAATTCATTAAAATTAAATTTGTAATACCCAAAGCTTATACTGTTTTCTGTTCGTACAGAATATATCTGTCCAAGGCGAAACAATCGGTAGTGGGAGGATAAGTTCAGGACAGTTATTCCCATATTGTCAATTATGAATTAATTTTTTTTCTTTATTATTAGGATGGAACGCTTACATATTTCTTTAGCAAAAATGAACTATCGGACCTTGCAGTGCAAGCAGGACTTACTGTCGAAGATAATGAATATCACACTGTCGCAAATTTCAACCGAAAAGCAAATATTCGATTAGAAAGAGTGTTTTTAACTGCTCGATTTAGAAAACCTCATGATTTGATTACAGTTCATGATATTTAACTTTTATCAACATTCAGTTCTTTGACATTTTGGTTCAATCTCTGTCACGGATCAGTTCCCTGAGAACCTAATTTCTCTATAGTTCTTCATTTATATAGCTGTTATGATCCGTTGAGTATTTTGCAGAATATTTACAGTACGATCGATATTGGAAATCTTCATGTAGATGACTATTCATTTTCAAACCTTAATGTGCACGTGCAAAAAAGGAATGCTCCCACTTTCAATTGTTTAGCATATAATTTTTTTAAATATCCCGAAGTAAAAAGGAATCTACATAATAAATTAAAAAGTATAAATTCTTTAGAAATGAGTCTAAACAAGGTTGATCGACTTGCTATAAAATGATCAATCAAATTTATCCATTGCAGCTAAAATTAGTGCTAATCCATATTTCTAAAAACAAAGTCATATTATTCCGTGTGAAGAAAATTAAATCCATAAAATAATAACAAACCTATTACCTCCATAAAATCTGAAACTAGGCAAATTGTTCATTTTAACCAAACTAGTAGAAGATATAAAAATTTGTTTGACTTTTAATTTTTTTCCCTTCACAAAATTATTTCGAATCATTCAAGAAAAGTATAATTGTAAAGTAGGTATTTATGTATATTTCAGAAACAGAATAAAAAACAAAGTATATATGATTATATCTTTATAGCCTTTTTTCCCTTTGATCAAACAAACGAAATCTTCATACATGACCATTTGCAGAAAGAAAAGGTATGCACCGCTATTGAGAACCCTAATTTTTGAAAATAAGAATTTTTCAAATCACTAAGCAAATTCAATCGTCACCATGACCCTTCACAGAATTACTCTATGAACCAAATTTTAAATTTTCCAATTGTAATATTAAGGTGATATCAATCACACAGACAGAAATTGGTTCATCAGGCACTATTAGTCAGGAAAAAAAAGAATGTGTAAAGGCAGAATAAATCAATTATAGACACTTAAAGTTACATTGAGTGATAATTTTTTGCACATTCAAAAAATTTAATTTATTGTGAAGTAAATATAAAGAATAGTATGAAAAGGCAAAAATGAGTTGACTTTACTTGAATCTTCCCTGGAAAAAATACAGGGGGTAAGTTTGAATTATCTTGCATTAAAATTAATTACAGTGCACTTAATGTCTAATATGATGAATATGCTTTAATCGAATTTTTCCTTGAAGTAATAAACAGAAAAGTTTTGCTATTACATGTTCAGCTTCAATCATTCAACATGATGATTAACTTCGGTGGTCGAAACAGATTTTGTTTCTTCTGATGATTACTGTACGCTTAAGTTGATAAGGCACTATTTAAATAAGAAGCAACGGGGTTATATTTGAACTGTCCCAAGACAAAACATTTAAAATATGAAACTTATATTTAACGGTTAGGTGTTAAATTTGATTGAACAATTAATTTCAATTTTTAATCATACATTAGAAGATTGATGATTTAAGACAAATACTCAAAGAGACTTGTTCGAATACAACCTACTGTAAATTATGTTCGACGGAAGATAAAATTGAAAAAACAAATGAGCCAACTTGAACAAAAAATATTTGAAAGTTCACACAATTTTGATACGTATCTTCTATTGATAAACTTTATACTTTATCACCAATAATATTTTATGAAGATTGTAGAAAACATCGATACTCTAAATTATATATCAATTCTGCTGAAAATTTGCATTTGAAGCAATGTTATAAAAAATAAGATCAAACGAAATGCTATTATAAACCTGCCTACCAATAGTAATGTATTGTACAAGAATTTTTTAACAGAATAATTTATAGTTTCTGATATATACATATATGTTTCGTACCCATCGTTGCACTTTTCTAGTGCTTATGTCCGTGTGAGACTTCATATTCAAATCCGTGCCATTTGATTTAACTCCTGCATACATACATATGTACTATGATAAAGAGTATTTAAGTTACATGTTATATATATAAATGTAATTGCTTATAGTAAATATGCATTTGTATTACTGAATATTTATGTATCTATGTGCACCAATAGAGTCAAGCAAGTATGTATGTACCTGTATCAGTGGCACTTGGAGCCACCCCACCTGCCCTGAATGTCCACATGCGCTTTGCACTTTCATCCGCATCTGCCCGTCTTCTTTCTACTTCCAAACATGCTTTATGTACACACCTATTATTACCTGTATAAACAAAAAACCTTTCAAAGTACATTCTTAGAATATCATCAACGTACAAGTAACCAAATTTTGTAAAAAGTAGGCATTTGAAATATTTTCAATCTTAGTATTCTTAAAAGTAACAGATCATATGTCTGAAGTTTGTACACCTTGGATTAACGCATTATAGTAGCATTGACATCAAAACGATCTTTATTGCGGCATTTCAGTTGTTAAAAATGAACATAACTTGACATTTGTTATCTTCGTGTTACGGTTACTCAAACATAACTGAATCATTTTTAAAATGCCATTTTATTGCTACTGGAGATATTACTAGATGAGTATACTCTTGACGTTTTTAGTGCCGGAACGTTAATGGCATACCTAATTTGAAGAAGTCAAATTAGTAGCTCCAAATACAGTTTACCATGACAATCCATTGTTAATGATTTATAGAAAATACAAAACGGATAAAGTCGAACATAATTATTACAACACTTACTTTCCGTATCATATTTCAGTGGAAATGATTAATAGAATAAATATAAATAGATACAGTTGAACAAAATCTTCATAGAACTAAATTTTCAAGACAATACATACATACCTATTATAGTATCAGCAGCAGCCCCACTAACACATATTGCACATCTTGGCAGAGACGGAGTTGCTCTTGTACGCATGTACCTAAGAATCAATAGCTTTACTCATAATTATAATTCAGAAAAAGGCCTCATAAAATAAATTTTAACCCAAAACTTGATTTTGCCTTCTTTTCGAAAACGTACATGTCAGCTATCTTTCCAAACATAGTGTATCAGTTAAAGCCAAATTGGAACTGAGCTGAACTGTAATTTATCAGATCAGTTCGGTTCTAACCCATGATGTATATAGAGTAAACCTCGGATTATGTAAAAAAAACTTCTTGAGACCACCGAATCCAATCATTATTCTAAAAATCTGAAGCTGAACTTGGCACAGTACGACTTTTTGTTTTATTCGTCATCAGTGAGAATTCACTAAAATTCAATTTGTTATATACAAACTTTACTTTACATCCAATCATATTTATCAAGATGCTGCAAAATTAAACTTTCTATATAACTTTACAGCATTGGCCTAATCTAAGGCAAAAATTGAAGGTAACTAAAAAAGTATTATTTTTACGATTGACTTAATACAAGCTATGAGTCGAATTACACTTACTAGCGGACTTTTACTTCTTATTTTTGTTTTGGAATTATAGATGAACCGAAGAATATGAGTTGCTATTTGATCTGAACTTTACTTACCAAAAAGTTTAGATATGCAAGGCTACATACAAAAAAATTGAAGTTGTAACATAACAATAAAATTACAACTAGGAGCCTTAGTAAATCTTGCAAAACATTTACAATAAAAACTATATAACTGAAATTTTTATAGATAAGTAAGATGATATGGGAGTTGCCTCGGTTAACCATTAACCCATAACATGAATTGCTACTTCAAGAAGAGGAAGAAATTTGATTCATACAAGAATTGTGTAAAAGCATACTATAAATTTTACATATGACATTGAGTAAAAAATTAACAATAGTTCATACCCTAAAGCACTAGCCGCAGCCACAACAAACTCTGCATCTCTATCTATAGGGCTCATTTCGCATTGAGCCCAGTCAGCATGAGCAAATTGACCATTTTCAATCACTCGAACTAGCAAATCTCCTGTAAGATCGCCAAAGCATACTGTACATTTATGAGGTGGTTGCACTACATTGTTTACAGGAGGCAATGTCCTGACTACATTCTACAAATAGGGCAAAAAGTATATTATTATTCTAGAAAGATATCCTTTTCAGGTGAAATTGTACTACAGGCCAATTATCGAATTATAATTTTTCCTGAATCAGAAATTTTGTGGAATATAATTGTTCTGTAAGAAAAATGATATTTATTTAACTAATTTAATGAAGTAACCTTCCAGAAGTTATCTTTACATTTGACCATGTAGCAAAACTAAAAAGTTTTTACTTCGTTCTTCAAATCTACTCTTATTATTAGTACATATGTTCCATAAAAAATTTACTATACTTGTTCTAAACCCCCTAGAACTACTACATATATCAAATAGAAAGGCGCAGAGAGAAAAATTCTAGATATTACCAGATAAAATATTTATTAAGGATCCTTATGGATAGTAAGGATGCTGAATTTGTTATTCAACTGCCCCCTGGTGTATTATATTTGTACATAATTATAAATCCCTAAAGGTACTATTTTGTTCATTATTATTAATAGGGTACATATGCAATTATAACCCTTCCCTCCCCCATAAATACTATATTTGTGGATAACCCCCGTGGAGGTATTAAAATTTGTTTATGAACCCCACGGGGATAATTGGGATGATACACTTAATCATTACCCCTTAGGTACTGTTATATTTGTAATCTCCTGGCTTGCTGTTTCTTCATGGCCATCTGGGAGTACTATACTAGTAGTTCTCCCCCCCTTGGGCAATTGCATTTGATTAGACCCTTCTCCGAAGGTATTATATAAGTATTTGATCTCCATAGAGGTAGTACATCTTGGTATAACTCCCTAGGGTACTATTATATTTATTCATAGTCTCCTGATGTATTATATAAAATTCGCTCAGAACCCCATTGAAGCCACATATGGTAAGATATCATTGACATGAATATGATGCAAACTAGCATAGTATGCAATCCAGTATACTAGTTATCATTTGAGTATGCAATGAAAGAGTAAGTTTCTAGAAAAATTCTATGTTGAAATATAATTGTCATCTTAATCAATAACATTGCTATGACTTCAATTATCATCTCTTTCTGGTATCTCTACTCTTCTGAGCTATATCACCGACTAAACTTAACATAACCTTCTGAGGGAATACCATTTGGTAGAAAACAGTAATTTAACTGAAAAAATGTAGTAACTCTACCTGTGTGTAGGCGCAAGTGTTACTGGTACAATGGGCCCACGGGTGAGGTACCGTTTTTTCAACTTGCATCGGATTAGGACAAAGAATACAGTAATGCAAAGACTTTGTCGCATCACTCTGCCGTTGTCCAAATATGTCTTTCAGCGGCAGAATTTTTGAAGTATTCGGCATACTACTAGTAGCAGGAGCCTTTATTCAAAATAAAAATTATTAACAAGTATCTAAGATAATGTAGCTCAAATTATTATCCATTGTACTTGGGGTTTATATAAAATGTTAAAAAAACAACTGATTTCATTTTTCAATTCATGAAATTTACATAATACAAATTTTGGATAAAAGGTACATTTGCTCATAACAAATAGACGAAAAAGTCATTGTGCTACATTTTGCTTTAAATTTGGGGCATAACGAAATTCGGATATAACCCACTAATTCGGTGGTCCCGACAGGTTTTTCAATTCCAACGCTTACAATATGTATATATACTATTAAATAGCTCAGGAAATTCTTGGGCTCTACTTTAAGCACAGTACATGCATGGACTACTGGCTTACATAAACTCTCAAAGTTTATGATATGATCAATCTTAAGGATAGAAGCATGCAGACGAGATAACGCAATGTAATCCCAATAGCTTTCAAGATTCATTTGAAAGCAAAAAAATCACTTGATCAGTCTGTCTTTCTGAATGAAAAAGATTTAAAAATAAATATCGTAAAAGACAATCACAGAATCAATTCTTTGTTCTAGTTACAGTAATAGAGGAGATTGTTGCAAACCAAATCTCTCTCTCTTGCATTTGTGCTATAAAGTAATATAGAAAATGAAAATTGACACCCACATTTTTTAAAGTGGCAAGTCATCAAATTCAAATTTGAAATTCAAATAATTTATTCTTATCCACTCACAGGTAAGTAAGCAATACGGCTTATACGGTTCAATGCTCAATATGTTCATTATTCATATATATATATCGGATGGATAGCAAATATCGAACATGCTTTCTATGTAATAGTTTATGTTAGCAAGAGCACCAATGATTCGTGTGATTCGTAATCGACCTATTTTTTAATTATTTTAATGTAATAGTAAGTAAACATATTAATTGCTTAGATTTTTTTACTCGAATTCTTTACACTCTGATAAAAATTAGCATGGAGAATTTTTTGTTTAATATTGTAGAAATAGTTTTGGCATAAACTTACCATTGGCTGTGTTTGCGAAGTGTTCAATTGCTGATACTGATATTCGTAAGTTGAGTTCTGCTGCTGATTCGAAGAATAACCCGAAACTTGCGCTGGTACGCCAGAAGGGCCACTAGTTGCATTTATACTATCCGGTTGTTTTCTTTTCACAACACTACTACTTTGCTGCCAAGCTACTTGACTAGTGCTAGTTTGAGGGGGATTTGGCACTTGAGATTGACTAGGGTACGGACTATATTGGTATCCCTCAACAGGGGGATTTACTGATGTGGGAGTCTGTTGAGTATAGGAACTTCCATCTTGATGACCCTGCGAAAAATTAAATAAAAATGTACAATGGACTTTGGAAAATAATAAGTTCGCTTCATACGAATTACCACTAACCACAAATAAATGTCATATAACATCTAAATTCAGTTTCAATTTTTCGAATATGCCGAATTAATTTGGCAATCATGAGTCATTTGCTCTACTAAAAATGATGGAGCACACCATTGCAGTAAATTCACCTTTTGATAAGAAATGATAATAAAATAATGTACATCAAGTAGTTTTGAATACGTGCCAATCGAAATTCAAATACAATTATGTCTACAACAAATAAGTCAACATTATTCTATATCGAATGGTATGAAAGTTTCAATGATACTTGGAACTCTAAAACTTTTCATAATAATTCATAAATAAATACGCAAAATATCTATGCATATATTTATAGCTAAAGTTACAAGATGAAAAATATTTAGAAAATTTAATAGTCATTATATATATACCAATCGAAATATCATTACATTTACTAAATAAAATATTATTATTTCAACCTCGGACTGTGCATCGAATATTCTGATAGATATCATAAATCTTATAAATTTAACGCTTTCTTCTAGATAATTATGTTCGAATTTTTTTATCATACGACTGAATTTTAAAACTATCTTAAAGCGAATTTGCATTAATGATTATATAGCAAGGAAAATGGTAAATATGGTAAAGATATCAACGGAAATTTTACAAGTTACAAATGTAATGAAAAATTAGTGCAATATCATGAAAATTAAACTTTGTTCGATTGACACGTACTTGCGGTTGGGACCACTGTTGTGATTGTGGCGCTTGATATTGCTGTGCCCTAGGTTGCTGCCAACTCTGTGGAGCTTGTTGCTGCTGATGCGGCAATTTATGAAATATAATGAGCAGTTAATAATTAACAAATTTTGAAGCTTTGCTTCTGGAATCTCATAACAACCAAAAAATAAAAATTAAGTTGAACTAAAAAATGTGTAAGTAATCCGAATAGGAACAACATGACTTGGTCAACTAGAAATAATGTTGGGAATCAACTTAAAATATTAGTGGAAACAGAGCACAGATACTGCACAACCTGCTGATACTGTGCTGGCTGCTGTGTTTTAGACTGCCAAGTTTGAGTGGGTTGCTGGTATGATGTAGAGCTGATACTTCCGACATGATGCTGCTGCTGCTGCTGATCTCCTGCCCCTTTGTAAGTATATGCACTTTGTGACTGGGCGCCGTTGTCATAAGAAACAGATCCGCGATAAGGAGGTGCACTCATTTTCAGTTAAAGAACTAGCAGATAAAAATTTGATACTGCTTCCAAAAACTTTTCTATTTAAGTAGAGGATTAATAACCTACTTTCCGTGATTTAGTAGTTTTATTGCTTGATAATCGTATGTTCTGTTGTGTTGGGTTCCTATTTAATTGTTCAGTTCGAAAAATAATACTATTGGCTGTACTAAAATAACTCAATTAGGAACCATGGAACGTGGCTTATTGCTAGGATCGCTGCGTCTGAAAACAAATAAATCGGTTTTTGGCAATTAAATTGAATTATGATTTCAAGAAGATTGATAAAAAGTGTCACTTGTTATCTCGTAAGTGCAGCCTTGTCATCTTAGCAGATATTGATAATAAAATTTACATGCTTTAGTATTTCTCATCTTGTTTTCTCTGTTGGTTCAGTTTTGACTTTTGTTTTGTTTGATTTAATTTTAGATGAAATACTAACACTCATTTACTTCCATCTATCGAAAATGGTTTTTTTTGGCAGATGCCATTTATCAATCATTTTGTGTCTTTTGTTGCTTAAACTGTTTTATTAGCATTCAAGCTGAATCATCTGCAGTGATACTCTTCTCCTGGAACATTACTAACTTAAGCATATCAGAACCAGTTCCATCTCAAAAACCTACCAGTTCATAATTAATCATTACATTAGATGAACCAGCATCTATCAGGTCCACAATGTGTAGCTAAATAAGAGCAAATGGAAAGAAAACAATGGAATAGGAAAAAAACTAAAGAGTATTTGAAAGCAGTAAATTGATTAGATCATATTTCTCTGTTGCCAAGAATGAATCTCAACAATACAAAAGACATTGCTATTTCTACAATAAAAAAATTTAGTTGAATATGGACAAATAACTAATAAAATATAAGTACAATATCCATTCCTAACAGAATCTTGTCAACTCATGGCAATGGCAAATCAAGTTAGACCAAGCCAAGCAACAGAATTAAATTAAACGAAAACTGTCACTGTCATATTTTAAAAGTGTAAAAGAACAATTAAATGAAAAGGTGACCAACACGGTTAAAAATCAATGATGTTAGGAACTGATTTGTATAACTTGCTTTCTATTCAAGGATGCTAATTGTAGTTTGATTTATTTTTGTATTTGAGTTAAGTCATTAGCATATCATGTAATGCGTTTACAAGATCCAATCTTGGCAACACATGATTGAATTATGAGGACTGCGCCCAAACTGGTTGAGAAGTACTGCAAGAAAAAGCAAGAAATATAATACAACAGTATGTTAACTTATCTCACAAGCATTGCAAAAAGTGACCTTCGCAACGCAAACAACATTTCATAATGACTCAAAGCTGAAAACCGAGTCACTCGGTTGGTATCGAGTCCTCGGCCAATAATAGCTGAATCCGATCCGTAACGGTACGGTTCCTGACAGAATTCATCTAATATACTATTATACAATATTCTGGTTACGTTTTCTTGTTTATTTATAACGCGCAATATTGTATTAAAGGATTCTTACAAATGACAAGATATGAAAAAAAGGCATTGCAGATTTAAATGGGAACAAAGTAAAGGTCTTATCCTGTATCAATGCAGGCAAAATTTGTTCTCTTTGCCAAGATATTTTTACTGCATTACATGGATCTCAAACTACCATTTTGCCTACTTTCCACCATTTATACTCCTTTATTGCTATCCAAGATTGCAATTCACTCAAACAATTTTTAAGTTACATATTTACATTCAAAATATAAAAGTCTGAATTTAAGATTCAACGCCTGATAAACTAGCTATTTGCAAGCTTCTCATATTTACTATTTTCAGATTTTTTTTGGTACAAACAAATTATTTTAGAACATAATGCTATTTTTTTTTATTTCAAAATTATCCTATAAACTAAATATAATTAAGCTTTGAGCATCTTGAAGATTAACTTTAATCTTTGATATAATCAATTTCAACAACTACACTTTTTTCCTGTCTAGTTTTGTCGCCCCTGACTTAATTATTATAAACTGCCTTAGCTGTAAAAACCACATGGTAGCACATTTTTTATTGTTAGTATTAAGTAGACTAATTTGAACAACCAGAGTTGAAAACTAATCAATGAAACAAGTTTAGAGCATTGGTAATTAAATGTCTTTCAATTCAGCTGCAGTACCTTAATATTTATCCAACAAATTTCATCAATTATTTGTCAGAAATTTAGAAAGCAAAAATGCTAAGTGTATAAGCAACTTTAAATGACCTACTAGAAGTATGCTTAATACTATAAATTTGAGATGCCAACTTAGGAAACAAGGAAGGTGTAAACTTGATAAAAAAAATTATCAAAAATTGCAACTGCCTCAATCTGAGAGTTTCTGATGCCAACAAGCTAGCATAATGAGCTATAACTGGAAGTTACATGATATCATGCAAGTTTTTGCATAGAATAAGGTGCAGAATTAAAGTTTATTCAACCACCTATATATAAATTGAGAGTTTAGGAACATCACACGCATAATGAATCAGAGGAGTTATCTTGATGCTGAACTAGTGATTAGCATGGAAAGCACTACCAATGTAAACCTTTGCCTACAGATAATAACACTCTAATACAAGGCTATTATTATAAATCCAGCAGAAAGTTCTGTTAAGTATCACAACAGTAAATTAAATGTGTCATAGCATATGGCAAGCCAGGCAAACAATGCAAGAGAGTGATAGTGTTAGTACTGAAGTATAATGCACACAAGCAGTACAACAAACAACTAACACTAAAGTATAACAAGTGTATTAAGTTATAGCATGCGTTGCAAAGAGTGACCTTTGCAATATGAAAACATATTTGAAAGAATTGTGATCTGAATTTGTTGAATATGAATCAGAATTGTAATATGAAAAAGTTTGCTCTAGGTTGGATAGATCTGAACCGTTGCTCAATAGTGACAACGGTTCATACTGGTTCCTTACATGTAGTCTAAAAATGCATTAATATCTTGACTTGAAGTATAGCCACTCCTCTAATACAACATTACTTAATTCAGAAATATAAGGTGACTAAACACTTTGAGAATATGACCAGACTCTTTTGAGAATATGACCGCACGTATTAAAGAATATTCTAAAGTGGAATACCTGCAGCTATAAGAAAAAAAGGATTTAACTCATAATACAAGTTAATTCCTGACAAAATGCAATTCGTGTGTCTTTGCTCAAGACAGTTTTCTGAGTCTTTTGACTGTTTTAGACAAATTTTACACCGTTTAAATGATCGGAATGTGCACTTTCAAATTTTTGTTGAGAAAATGTTTACAAACAATATACCACTTTGGCAAGCTGGAATTTGTTCAGTGATATCATACTATGTAGGCAAAAAGAATACTTAATCTTAAAGCTGAATTATTACTTCTATTTTAGAATGGAAAAATTTACTAACCTTTTTGATTGGCTTAAAATAGTGACGTCACTAGAAAAATGCCGACTCGCAGAGTAATCGTGTAAACAAGCATGGTATACGCAATTGATATTGCAGGGGATACGAAAAATTATTCTTGTCATAGCATAGAATTTGAAAAATTGCGGCAAATGATAATTATATATTTCTTACAAATTTTAGTTATTATAATCTCAAGAATTTGCCCTCACGCTCACATAATGCTGTAATCTGGTGTCGTAGACTTTGTACGTCGGATCAGATATAATTTTATGAGTAGTCCAAAGGAATTTCAGCTGAAAGATGCACAGGTTGATTCTCGCTCGAAACGTATTACACTTTTAGAAGTAAGCACGATTTGCGCCAACAATGACATTGAGAATAAAATCGATTACTAAGAGCAATACATTTACATCTTACGAAACAATTTAAATTAATTTGAATCATGCGCACGTACATATTTTGTTATCCAGATGTACCTCTGATATAGTTAATTTTCTAAAAGTAGCGTTAGTTAACTTTTCAAACTTTCAGCACAATTCAAGACTATCACATCTCAGCTAACAGCTCTCGCAATATATTAACCTCCGAGCCGACCAGTTGATTGCTTTCAAAGGCATTGACAGCAGGCTTCCGATCCGAAACATTTATTTTAGGTTTTGTTATAAATTTTTACTGGGTTCCTAAGATAAAAAACAGATGATGTTGCCTTTAGCCTTTTATTTCATTTTTTAATAAGTTGGTAACCTTTTTCCTAGATTATATTGAGCTGACAACATTTTTACTCTTTTGGCTTATCTTCTTATTAGTTGCTATTGTAGAAATCAACTGTGTGACAAAAAATGATTATAGCTGCATAAGAAGGAATTTTAAAGTATAACCTTTATTATCACTTTTAGCATTATTTGGAAGTATAATTTTCCAACAAACATGAATTCATAGGTGCTGAAAAGTCATCCTAGCATTTATTTGCCCTCTATTTGCTCTTCGAAATACTTTCTCATTAGTGAATTGCTTATTTTCGGTCAAAGTGCATTGAAAGTCGGTGGATTATTTTCAGCATAATTGACCTTTCAAAAATTATTCCAAAATATAACTGCTGTAGAAATGAGCTTATTATCAAAGCGTTTTTTTTTAGTTTTTGTTACCCTTTCAACTTCTTTATCATTAGTAATGTTTCTAAGTTTGTAAAATTCTTCTCTTCTTAAGCTATATTTACTGCACTATTACATCATTTTTATTAGAATTCTTCTACTTTAACATTTCTTCCTGTACTTAACTCAAAAACTATTTTTATATTAATTCAATTGACCAAGAATCTTTAAACACTCTATTATACATGTTTACACATTTGGTTGATTGGCATTGCTCATTATCATTTCGATCTATCTGTATTTAAATATTTCTAAACGTACCAATTTTTATAAAAATTAAGGCAAGAATTTCTGGGGTACATGACATTGCTGGAGATAAAATAGATGAAGACGATATGAAATTAAATGAAGCGGAAGTTTCTACAAAAAATTTACTAAAAAATGAGGAGCCAATAGAAGTGGAGGCTGAAGAGGAGAAGCCTTTGGAAATTGAAAATCAAAAAGAGGAACATGTGGGAAGCGAATGTATTTCCGAAAAGCAACCTCCAGTGGCTCCTTTTTCAGGTATAAAATCAGCAAAAGGGAAAAGGAGAGTGATGACGTCACCAGAGAGTAAAATAGGTAAGTATGTGCAAACAGTTTTTCAAGAAATTTTTACAAACATATCTTTACATTTTAAACTGAGCTTTGTACTATTTGTCATGAAAAGGATCTATGAAATAAAGTAAGTATTTTTGAACTTTTAAATACATATATATATATATATATATGCATACTTTTGATAAAACATCTGTTAATAGATTTTGTACATGTATCATCAGACAATTCGGCGAACAGTGCAAAAAAGCGAGGAGTTATAAATAACTATTTTAAGCCAATGGAAGGATCTGGACGAATCTTGAATTTTGATCGACCCGAAAATTGTTCCAAAGATTTTACTCCAATAAACATGAATGACCACGAAGAGTTCAACGCAATACCGAGCTCGGTAGATTTTGAACAATTTATTATTGTTTTAGAATTTTTTCTAAATATTATTATGGACTCACTATGTAAAAATAAAAGCATTTTTTTGTAGTTTACTGTAAAGCGTATGAAAACTCACTCAATTATTATCACGTTTTTGACCTTCCAGAAATTTTTCTTTCAACGAAAATGAACTCATTATGAGCTATAAAGTCACCAAGGCAAGTATTTGTCTGTATGAATCCATTTTCACTAGTGCCATATTTATCGTTCTTAAAATCTTTCGTTTTATTTCATTGCTTATCTTACACTTTCCCCGTTGTTTGCTTTGTGAACTGAAAAAGGGCAATATCACAAATGGATCGCAACAAATAGAATAGTTACTATTATCGAACACTCTTGGTCGATGTAAAAGTTGGTTAAGCCTTTTTTGTATGCAAGTAATTTTGATGACTTGCCTAATCCAGATTTTATACAAGTTAAATATATTATACTTCATAATACATATATTTGTATACCTTTGATATTCCATATATTACTGGTCCACTAAATGATATATTCTTTTGTTTGATAGTTTCACTACTCGAATTACACCATTTACTGGTGCATATCGATATCTCTAGTCCGATATATTCAATTAACTGATAGTTTTTGGTGTAACCAAGCGTATCAATTTATGGAATATCAACTGTATAAATTTACATTGTTTCTGGATATTTTTACATTTTTCTGAAATTTATGCATATGCTTAGCTACCTATGTAAAATTTTCATATATATATATATATATAAGTGTGTTAATGTATTGAGCAAGATTTGAATCTACTTTACATATTCAAATATTACTATTGAAATTAGTGAGAGGGGATGTTCAAACTATGTAAATTGTATATTTTGCTAGCTTTGACGTGTAAACTACATATGAATGAACTGAACTGTACGTGAACAATGTATATTGAACTGTATATGGTCTGTATCGAGAATTATCAACTGCAAGTTTGCTCAAGCCATTCATTTGTAAGCCAATCAGATTGCAGCATTTGGAGCTTGGATTCAGCAAATTTATATGCATAGTATGTGTTTGTGAAATCAGTTAATCGTTTTATTTATAATATTATATTTTTTCATATAGAGAACATTTATGGATAAGGATGCTGTAATAGATGCCGAATCCAATGGAGATTATGAGAAAACTATTAAAAAAATTGCTAAATTAGAACATGATTTAGAAAAAGAGAAAAAAATGCATAGCGACTCGCAAGCTATGGTCAGCAAACTTCGGCAAGACATATTAAGGTAATTCTGTCAAGTTTTATTGTAAAATTGTAATAAATTTCTGGATAAATCATGCAAGATTGTTGAATAAATATTACGGCTCACATGATTCGTCGTTGGATTCGCTATGCATACTTTGCAAAATCGTATTGTAAATTGAATTATTTAAGAATCTTATTGTACTGCGTTTGAGATACCTACCAAAATGTCACATGAAAAGCAACTGTACTCATGTAAAAAATCGTTGGAAATTGATTCGTTATTATAGCATGTGCTCCAACAGCAGAAGGTCTTTCTTCATTATTTCCATGGATATCAATTATTTTTTGTTGTTGGGGAGTTTGATCCAACCGATAGCATGGTATAATTGAAGATACATAATGAAGAGATTGATTTAATTGGATCCGTACATATTTTTTTCAAATTATTTTTCATTCTTTCAATTTTTTTCACGTTATATGGTAAACATCTTCTGAGTTGATATTTTTTGGGTGTTAACTATATAAATTTTTATTTTCTTACAAAATTGAAAGTTATTTTTAGTGCAGAAAAATGTCAAAATCGTATGACGTAATTGATTTCAGCTGATTTTAGACGTGATTGGTCAACAAAAGTTTGAATGAGTTTTTTTAATATATACTATATTTTTGTAAAAGGATGGATACTTTGAATGCGGAGGCATCTGTAGCGGCGAAAGATAAAGAAATGGCATATCAAAAAGTTTTAATACGGCTCTTATCCAAGGTATTTTTAGTTCTACATACCTTAGAATATACTTTTATATATATATATATATAATGGGCACATTCAGCGTCCTTGAAATTACTGATTCTAGAATTGGTGGAGTAGTCATTTTCGATGTATGATTTTCAAATTCTGCTTAAGAATGCATTTATTGCATGTATTTACTTTTTGTAGGTATGAATATATTATCAGTATGAATGTATACATGTATCAGTGTATGCGTATATACGTTCATATACCAGAAATATACAAGCATACACGTATCTGAATAAATGTATGTATGTTCCAAATGTATTCATAGGTTTATCTGAAGATTTCTTTAATGTTTTTATTTCTTTACGTGCATGCGTATTAGAAGCACGAAAGTATATATTTTTACTAAAGTCTCTGCGTGCATGTATTATTTTTTACGTAGGAAGCCGAGATGGAGAGACAGCGTATAAGAGTAAAACTCGCAAATGACTCACATCAACTCGGCCAACGAGTGAGTAATGTGAGTCGACTTGCCTCCATAAGTAATGCTCAGGTGACTGCTACGATAATTTTATTTATACGAAAGTTAAAATATATATATGTATATCAGCAAGCAATTTTTTTGTTACTTTGCTGTTAAGCAAATATCAAACTGAACAAATTTTTTAAGTAAAGAATTTTTATGAATCCCTACGAACAGCGCAATAGTGATAACAAAGCCTTTTAAAATAGAGTACATTAGAAATTTACAACTGATTTGCTTTGTATATTATGTCATGTCAACAAAATCAAATAGTAGTGAGTATTGTTTGCGCATTCCTGGGTATATTGGTGGGATACCGACTAGAGTTTCGAAAAGGTTCAATCTGAGTTATTGCATTGGAATAAATCAATTTGAAATATTGATTTTCAATTACTTTTTAAATCCATTGAAACTAATAAATGGTGAGGTTTTTCCGCATGTTGAGGGTATAATACTTAAGCTTACCTTATTTGAGTCATCGTACTGCCTTGATATCATCGTTTGTTTCTACATAACTTATAGTCATTTGCATCGTCAATATGTTTGATATGTCATTGGTGTCCGAAATACAATTTGAACTACCAGTATTACTATCAGCTATCATCTCTGCAATCAGCTATCATTTCTACAGTCAGCTATCATTTCTACAGTCAGCCATCATATCTGCAATCAGCTATCATTTCTACAGTCAGCTATCATTTTCCTATTAATTATTATATCTACTTTTTATTATCTACCATCATCGATGTTATCACTAATCATCATTATTACTGCCAACGTTATTATTATGTGCTATCGATTATATTTATGGATATATATATATATATATATATTTGCGTATGTATGTTTTTTTAACATGTAAAGGATGAATGGGAAGATGGATTGTTAGCAAAAGAACTAAAAGCAAGGAGTGAAGCTTTGGCAGCAAAGCGGGATTCAGTAGATATTAGAAAGTAAGAAATATATATAAAACATGTACACATGAAAATTTTAGACTTTCACTGATAGTTAGTGAAATAGTACAGAGATTTTTTAACTTGCATATGCATCCTTCACTTCAATCAAAAATTACAATTTTTGGAGATATTATAATGGAAGTTATTTACTTAAAAACATGTCAAATTTACTATGTATGCTTATTTGAATTTTTATTTCACGTGTTTTTTTCCAAGAAAAAATTTGGCGAAAGCAATGAAATCCTTACGTTCTGGAGAGCTTGAAAGTGATCAGGTGCATACATGCATACATATGCAAGCTGACTTAATAAGTTTTAAGATAACTGTATCTTAAAGACCATTTTCATCTAATATAGATAAAAAACGAGAAATCTCACTTTATCTTCATTGTAGGATTATTTATTAATTGAAGAGGAGGAAGCAGTAAAGAGGCATATGATCGAAATTAAACGACAGCAAGCTTCTTTAACTGATGAAAAACGAGCATTACATATAAGAAAGGTAAGCTTATTATAAATGTCATGTGTTTTTACAATTGCATATTTTTCATTTTCTACGTATAATAAACTCTGTATACAAATTTTTCGAAATCACTGCATAAATTCGTTTAATCTGAAATTCTTCTAAAGCGGATTAAATTCGTCATGGTTTTAACTAGTTTGCTGTATGACATTTTTTTGATAAAATCAAAAAAATCTACCTTTCAGAAATTCAAAAAGAGGCAAAAAATCCTTTCGGAATTAAAATGATGCAATTTTTGTCAACATAGACACTGCACATAAGGGAGCTTCGGCGTGTATGCAATGAAGACCAAAGGTAATAAAAACGAATGTAATCAAATGTGCTCGATATGAATCGAATAATTAGATTAGATTAGTTTGCCTTTAGAAAATGGAATTTTCGCTCAATTTGATTTGCCGAACAAAATAGAACAGTTTTGTTCAAGCATTTCTGCTCACTCGTAAAACTTCGGTGTAACTTATTATTACAAACCTTAAAGAAAAATCCGAATACTATTCATACAAATTTTTATTGAAATATATGTGCAAACGAAAAACTTTAAATTGAATTCGTTGTATCAAATATATATATATATATATATATTTATAAAAAGGCAAATAATTTAATTCAGTGCGTTTACATCTTATTGCTATTTTTAGCTCTTATCTATGAATCATTATGAAATTTGAGTAAAAAATTTGTTATAATTTTATATTACCAAAATTATTAAATAATTGCTTCATGATTTTTTTATGATTTCCACCATCTTGTTGGCAGATAGACATGTACTGAATCATTATATAAAATTGAAGTAATTATCAACTTCAATAATTTATATTTAAATGTATGGAAAACATTATTCAGACTGCCTATATGTATTTTCTACAGTCAAATTGGCAAACAGACATGTATAGAAACATCCGAAGATGGACCCAAAGACAGATACGTATTGATGCATTTGTTAGGTAAAGGAGGGTTCAGTGAAGTTTGGAAAGCATTTGACGTGCAAAAACTAATGGATGTTGCAATCAAGGTATGCGTGTAATGTGTCTGTATGTATGCATAATATTCCATACAGAAATAATATCTCATATATGAATAACCTTGAAACAAGCGATAACTACATTATGTAAATGTACCAGACAGCCAATTATTAAAGTTCTTACGTGAAAAATCTCAATTATAGAAAGCTCATGGCGGAGAGAAAAAGTAATATCAATCGTGAAAAACTCAACTTCAACTTACAATTTCTCTAAAAATATTTGAAGAACAATTTCTAAAGATGTGCATCAGTAAAGGTGCCTAACAGCATCCTAATCTATGCAACTTACGTGTTCCCTAAAGATGGGTAATAAATATTGTTCAGCAAGTCAATTTTTCTTTGTTGCTAAAATGTGACAAAAAGAAGAGTTTTAAGGCCACATAAGTTATGCATATATTGATACGTTGTGCTAGGTTCAATGCATCAGTAAAGACTACTGTAAAATATATTTATAGTCTAATCGTCAGTATCATAATGACCTAGATTGTAATATCGTGATGAGTAACCAGCGCTATCTTTAACACCTACTGATACATGCAGACACATATGTAACCATTTAGTGTTTTCATAGATTCACCAATTTGACCCATCTTGGAATGATACCCGTCGAAGTAGTTTTGTACGACATGCTACACGAGAATATAAAATTCAAAAGGTAATTATAAACAAATGTATCTTTGTATACAATTTATGCATACATTGTTATGAGCGTATTTGTATCAACATATGTTATGAATATACATTTTTAATTGCATATACATATATACATGTGCATACGTATGTGATGAGCTAAGGCATCTATCATGTATCTAATGGTACTATTGATTTGTAAAAGTACATTAATAATATTTTCATATTTTATGAATAAATATTGAGTATATGATTATTTTTCATGATATAATTTTCATTCATGCATATATATACAATGTACGTATGTATGCATATATATGTATATATTTATATATTTTCATATTGAAAATCTCTACGATAATTTATTTTTTAGGCCTTACGACACCCCAGGGTAGTACGTCTGCTGAATTGTTTCGAAGTGAATTACTCGAGTATCGCTACTGTTCTAGAACTTTGCGATGGGGGAGACTTAGAACAAATGCTTAAGCACTGTACTTGTATTCCTGAAAAGGTACAAAATACCTTTTTCGCATAGCAATACTTCTTTTTTATTCATCAGCTAGAAAGAATTAATTCAGAATTAGCAATACGAAAGGAATAGTACAAATTTTGAACTTCAATACAAAGCAAATAAAATATCCCTATTTTACACTAAAATCAACCATACTCTGGCAAAATTGATTATCAAATTATTTATTACCTCTTTTATAGTAAATTTGAATTCTACAGAAAGTTGATGAGCTTTCTATCTTTCCCCCAGAAATTAAGTTGCAATCGAAGGGACACGCTGAATTTTCCTTATACTTATTTTAGAAAAATTGATTTTCATGCATAATTGCGTAACTGTGAAATTTTGTTTCAAATTGAAGTGGAATTATTTTCTTTGGATGTTCTACTTCATCAGTCATACTCGATGCAGAACTTTTATGTTCCTGTTTTTCAACTATATAAACTCCATAAAACTTTAATGAACATATGTTAGCCATTTAAATTTCAAATTATTTAAATTAATATGCGTACCATAAAGAATACACTCCTTATCTCTCTAAAGTTACAACTTGTCTTTATTTAATTTAAATTTTTGGTGAAATGATCTATGGTAAAATGGCTAAAACTAACCGGTGTAATATACATGTATCTACAGTCGATTAAATTCAATCTTAGTTAATAGCTTTAAATCTGATTTAACCACTACGTTATTGCAACACAACTGGCAAAAATTTATTTCACCCAATTCGACGTCAAATTGTAGTTTGATTTTTTAGTAAATATGCTTGAATACTATTTATAGAAATGGTGGATGGTGGTAAAAAATGCTTAGATGTTTGAATGTGTTCTTCAATCTGTAGCTTATTGATATTCATTATTTTAGAATTATTACAATTTTCCAGTTTTATCCTTACATTGTGACTTTCGTGCTATAGATTCATGAATATTCGACTAACTGTGGTAAATCAAATAACGCACACAGAGCAACCAAATTAATAATAATTCTAGAAAAATAATGTTATTTTTTGAAAAATTTCATACAAGACATTTTTCGAAATATTTAAAAAAACTATGAATTTAACTTTTATTCCATTTTCTAATTGAAATTCCTCTAAAATTTGTTACATGGAAAAAACAAAATCTCGTTTAAAACTTTATCCATTTCTTCTATTATTATTGCTATTATTATGACAATAACACAATAGTAATTTTGGGCAGTTAACGGAACATTAACATCGGCGTTATCCTGTTATCTGTTAGGAGGCAAGGGCTATACTGCTGCAAATTATGAATGGTCTGAAATATATGAGCTCTTCTGATGGCCAAAGGTCGGCAATCATACACTATGACTTGAAGCCAGCAAACATATTATTTGATTCTAATGTAAGTGCATTTTCATATTGTTCTAGAATATTTTTGATATGAAGTATATTTCACTAGCCAAATCTTTTCTATTCTAACTTTTTCCCTAAATTTCTGAACATTTACGGGCTTTCAATATTGACTTTTAAAAATAATGAAAATTACAAAATTTTAAAAAGTATGAAAACTAATAGAAAATAAAAAAAATTATATACTCTACACTGTAGTTACTTCGGAAAGAAGAATTATTATGACTGCCGGATTAAAAACTAAAAAGTTCCTTGTATCCGGAAAATTTTCCCAGAATTTGGGCACATATGACATTTAGCTTGTTGTAATTGAAAAGTAGTTAAAAGCGAGTTTTTCATGTCCACAGTTTATCGCTGCTTGTCAAATCTCATTTTCTTATATATGCTGACCAGTATAGTAGCAAGTATTTGAATATTCAAATATAGGAAAAGCTTCTAGAACAATGCACTAGAGGTATAATACTTGTGGAGTTTTGAATCATTGTCTCTTTTATTCTTATTGGTTGAGCAATATTTACGTATCTTCATTTATTTGTGCGTGCATGTATGGATGTATTCGGATTTCAAATGGTTTACATGGAAAATTTTAGCATATTTCTTTAGAAAAATGAATTTTTTGAAATATTAGGGCGATGTTAAAATTACGGACTTTGGACTCAGTAAAATTGTCCCAATTACAGGTAAATCGTATGCATATATATATATTATTTTTTAGCTGAAATTTTGGTCAAGTGTTTTATTGATTGTAATACACTATGATCTTTGAGTTGTTCAGTATCTGTTTGCTTAGATGCGAAGTTCAAAGTATTGAAATGATGTATTTTCGAAGTATTTACTTACGTTAGCATGTATTATAAATTATATTCTATTAAAAATCCATATATATATAAATATAAATATGGGTGTAGTAAAGTTCACGTATATATTGAAATTTTTACATTTTCAAAGGTGGTATTGTACATAAGGGCAAAATTTGTTTGCTTTTATTTTCATTCTTTTTTTAAGGTTCAGAAGATATGAGTAGTATGGAACTTACAAGTCAGGGGGCGGGTACTCTTTACTACCTTCCCCCTGAAACCTTTGGCAGCGCACCAAGAATAAGCAGCAAAAATAAGGTGCGTCGTTGAGAGATGAAAGGTTTTTCAGTATCCTTTTCGGAATCAGCATTTAAAAATAATTTTTTCAGAACAGAGTTCTTTCGATTTTGAAAAGAAATGTTAACTGTGAATTCTTTATATTCGAAGTTTGCTCTTTTCTAAATAGAGTAATTTTACTGGCATTATTTTGTTGTGTTTATTTAATAAAATCCAAAACCACTTTTAAATTAGTTATTTTTTTTATTTTTGTGCCTAAATATTGTTTTCATTGTATTTAAATCAAAATTATCTTTTAAACATACTTCAATATACACTAAAGGCGGCTTTTATTATGATTTACGTTTTTCTGCTTGATTTTTTATTTAATTTCAAATAAGTTTTAGGTCACCATGAACAGGAAGTATGAACGAATTTGTTGCGACCACCAAATTAATTCTTTATAATACTGAAGATCTGAGCTGGATTTGAATAGAGTATGACTTTTCATTTTTTTGCTACTAGTATAAATTCGTTACATTCGAATTTGCTATATCCGAAATTTACTGAACTTATGGAGTATTATTTAGTCTAAAAATATTTACAAATTGTCATGAATTTTAAGAATTTAAGTGATTTTAATAGAATTTAGTCGTTTGTTAAAAACGATTAATTATTCATTCAAATGTATATTGATAATTTTTTTTATTTCTAGGTGGATGTATGGAGTATTGGAGTTATTTATTTTCAAATGCTTTATGGACAACGGCCTTTTGGACAGGGTCAATCACAGGTGATGCTTACATTGATATCACATTTATATTGAACCCACATTAAAATCTTCTAAGTTGGACACTTCGTCATCGAGTGCTCAAACGTCCAAAATAAGGGGGAGTCTAGATACATAAAAGTCAACGCTCTTTTAAAAAGTTGAAATAAAATTATGATTGTTCAGATGCTACTTCCAATTAAACTCTAACTTTTAAACTTTAAAAAAATATGGACTGTAAAATTCAAATCTATTCCAGCTATTTGTATGTTTATATTTTTAGAGATAAAATAGAAATTGATACTTTACCGTCCATTTATCAAGGTTTTTACTTATTAGAATTATTTGCGGTCACAAATTTTGTGTCTGGTGTCTGATGTAACTATGTGTCCATATATGAAGGTTGATTAGATATACAAAGTGGTTGGTGTTTTGTCTGCTGTCCAGCCAAGTGAGGTGTCCGAAGATACGAGGTGTCTGACTTAGAGGTTCACTGTATTGTAAAATGATGAATCTGCACCTTTTATTCTATGTAGGTGATAGAGCTGCAGTACTGATAGATTAGGCAAAGAAACAAGATGACACGAATAGCCTAGTAAAATATTTTTAGACGTAAAACTATCTATACTTCAATATGAACATTGCTCCAGAACAATGCTGTCCTCTAATTACCCAACTGTTTCATTCCAATACATCTGTGAGTAGATATAATCTTTTTATCATTTAGGAAACAATTTTTCGCCAGGGGACAATGCTACATGCGAAATCAGTTGAATTTCCGCAAAATCCACCGCTATCCTCACTTGCCTCAACTCTTGGATCCGTGAGCGAAGATGGAAAATCGTTCATCCGCTCATGTCTCACACATAATCAAACAGATAGACCAGATGTATGTCAACTCTGTGAACATCCTTATCTAGATCGCAATGGTTTCAGTAAGTAAAATATATTTTCTGGGTGGTTTTTATTATATTGTTCTGCGTTTTTGCTAACTGTATGAAATTTTAAAGCATTCATTGTCTTCGAATATAAATCCATCTGTTTAAACAGCTTTACCATATACTTTAACAAGCTTCTGCATAATACCTCACATGGTTTGTCAGCTTCTGAAATATCAGGGGCGACTGAAAGCAACTAGATAAAATTATATTTTCATATTTGATCAATATCATTTGCTAAATATTCAGTTGCATGAGAACATAAGCCAATAGAATGGCTTCCAACAGACTGTGACTAAACATCATTCATGCCTGTTTATGAATCTGTTGTAGTAGTGCATCGACAACCTTAAAATTCTTTATTTAGCTTAGCTTCGTTTTATCCTCATTGCAGACCTTAATTTAGCAGTTGATGGAACGCAATGTCAGGTCGGATAATTTTTTTCTCTTTAAGCAAGATTCAGGCTCAACTATGTTTAGTGCCCTTCTACTTGAACAACATGGAAATTTTGAGAATCCTCATCTTGAACTGTAAAGGATGTACACATGAAACACTTAGATGCTATAGTCAACCAATTGAAACGTTTTCTAGTGGCAATTATGCTGCTGGACTAAATATAACTTTATTTGCATACTCCAATTCTAAGACACCTTTTAAACGTGAATTAAAATTACTGCGTATAGTGGGGTTAGAGCACATCATCACAATTTTATGTATTGTTTCGAGAACTGCGGGAAATAAAGTACTCTCGACATCTTCTGTACCAAAGTTTATGAAGTTGAAAAGACTTTCAAATGGCGTTTTCTTAACTTACATTCACATCTGTAAGGTGCAAGTTATATGTTAGTGATATAATTGTTAATTAGCAAATGCTGGGCTTACATGCCAATAAAAAATGAAAATTGGTAAGCCGGAATATAACTGTTAAATGGGCATACAACTACCAGTCATAATCGAGTAGTTACAAATTACTACAAAGGATTTTGTTCAAAGTACCTTCACTTTTTTCCTCAAACTTAAAAATACTACGGTTAACATGCAGCAATATATCTTTTACCAGGTACAGTTCAATCTCAGCGACATCAAGCCTTGTGAAAAGTGATAAAAAAAGGCCATAAAAGTACATCAAGAGAAGTTAATGCATCAAGCAATTGTTGCAAGCTAATTGCAAATATTGCAGCAACTCATCTGTAACAAACGTGGTAGATTGAATAATGATAAAGATACCGTAGTTGTGGATAAGTTTGATGGAATACGAGCTGTATTTATTCTTGAACTACTATGTATTATTTACTGAACACAATTTTTCGCCAAAATAGCACTGGATAAAAATAATAGAAACTTGAAAATGAGCATCAGAAAAATAGGAAAGAACAACAAATTAGATAAGATTACTTTAATTCAGTCACAAAAAAGTTAGAAATGATACTAAAGCTGTAATGCAACAAACGCATTAATAAAATTGATGCTGTAGCTATCTCAACTTTATATGAAACAAAATTTTATGTTTTGGCTCAAATGGTACTTATTTTGGAAAGTCAAATTTAAAACAATTTTAAACTATTATGATATGAAAAATATGATAATTTATGATTCCCCAAAAATACAATGCGCAACCATTAAAACAACTGGACAAAAAATTTAGGAAAAAGAACCATTAGTGTCTTGGAAGGTACTTGTGTT
Organism: Vaucheria bursata; assembly: GCA_032358265.1. Taxonomy (NCBI): domain Eukaryota; class Xanthophyceae; order Vaucheriales; family Vaucheriaceae; genus Vaucheria; species Vaucheria bursata. Next base: position 100,078 of record JAULBW010001327.1, on the reverse strand, counting down.
AATACTGCTACACAGTCTTTTTTTAGACCATATTCAAGCTAATCGTAAAGAATGCACAATATACTCTCAATAGGAAAAAATTGAAATGCCATCTAAAAAGATGCCACCAATACTTTTCAACCCTTCCATGAAGTCTTAAGTCTAGCACGTCTAAGAATTATTCAAAAAAGAGCCATTAAAAATGAATTTGCACATCCTGTTGTTTACAATGTAGCATTCATGAATCATATGAGAAATTTTTTAGACCACCGATGAAACTAAGATATCTCCAAGGTAGATTGCAATATGTATATACTAATGTCCAAATTACTGGCAATGTACTGGAATATATAAATTCTGAACTAAGCATGACTCCGAAAAATTTTTCGTGGATGAAAGTTCCTACTAAATTTGCATTCATTTACAAAGAATAATGTTTCTTATTTTTTCCATTACAGAGACTTTTCATTTGGGACAGAATCACCCACAATCACTTCGGATACTAGTTTCCACTTGTTAAATTTATCGACCACTTGTATTATTACTCAATTATTGAGTGGAGGTATTTTTACTAAAACGCCTAACATCATCCTATTCTATGCAACTTATATGTCCCCTAAAGATGCGCAATAAATATTATTCGGTAAATCAATTGTTTTCTTGTTGCTAAAATGCGACAAAAAGAAGAGTTTCAAAAGGCAACAAGTAATGTAAATTGATACGTTGTGCTAGGTTCTATAAATTTATCCATATAACCTTCTTAAAGTGCATGTAAATGTAATGGCAGTTTTACGAAAACTAGTTCATCACGTGAATCGAAATTTTCTGTACTTCTAATAAAAATATGTTGAAGTAAAAATTTTGAGTAGATATTTTAATTGGTTTAATATTTTAATATATGTAACAGAATGCATGTACACATTATCATTATCATTTTATTATCTAATCAAGGCAAGTAAGAATTGCGAATAGATAAGTATAAAATTTACGAAAAAATGCTATCCAACATAATTCTCCTTTAATGCGTAAATGAGCTTGTCTTGCTTTTTGCCTTTATTATTTGAAACGACCAGTTTCGGGGTCGAAATCTGATTTCGAAAAGCCTTTCGTGACTTCGGCTGGTAATTCTGGATAGCTGTTCCTCAATTCATCTCTTGCTTCTTTCTCAAGGGCCACTAGCGAATTCTGAAATTTAAATTAAATATTGGCTAAAATTGACTTAATCAGTTTATAAGTGTACAAAAATTACATGTATAGTTCAATCACAATGGGGGGGGAGGTTAAACAAAGTGAAGACCTATAGACAAGATAATATATTTTCCAATAAATTCTGCAAGAGCCGTGATAAAGATTTAATGCAAAACGCTAACCTTCAAACCTGGACAAACAATCACTTAAAGGTTTTGAACGTGAAAAAATATTCCACAGACATGCCCAAGCATTTGTTTATAGAAAAAGAAATGAAACTTTGCACAAACGTCTACTAGAAAAAAGACAAACCAGTCAAGATATCTATTCTTAGAATAATATTTTGATATGATACATTTTGATTGGTGGATCATTTTATTCCAGAAGATTTGACATAAAGTCGATACATTCTATAAATTGCTGGTCCACTAAATGATATATTCTATTATTTGACAGTGTTACCGCTCCACCAACTTCATTTACAGGAAAATATTGATATTTCACGTTTAATATATTTGATGATTTGTGGTGGCAGTATCAGTTTATGAAAAATCCACTGTACCTTGCTATCACAGAGGACTAATTGAAAACTGCATATTCAAAGGAAATAAGACACTGACCTCTATTCTTCGGGTAATCAAACTATACAGTTCTAATTCAGCTTTTGAACTGTCCTTATTGCACCCGCAAACATTCGGCTGACGGTCGATATTTTTACACTTAGGATATCCACCACAATGCGGAATTATTTTTCCATGTGCCTTTTCGTGAGCTTGAATTAAATCTGAAACGTCAACTTTACCTCCACAGCGAACAGTTATGGTATGCCCAACTCGAGGAAGTCGACTTAATGACTGGAGAAATATAGCATATATATTACGGAATTCCATGTTGCTATGATTTATGTTAATTCTGTTATGACATCCTAACAAAAGGCATGAATTTTCATACCACTTACAAGCCTTATATAAACATTAAATATCGGATGTAGCAAATTGGCTTTTAATGAGTAAACAAATAAGTCATTTTTTGCTAAACTCAGCTTCAGTTTCTCGGTTATAAGAAACGAATTCAGTGGTCCCGACTGATTTGCTTACGCCTGAAGTTTAATGTACTCAATTTTAATCCTTTTACCCTGAGATATTTGATTCCGTTCGATTTATGAATGATTCCACACATTTCAATTGAAATAGACTAGATTTTAATACTAAATTTTACCTTGCGCGTATCAGGATGTAGTGGAATAACATTCTGCATACCAGTATGAAAAATTGGAATAATAATTGGCGTTTTTTCAGCATGAGCAATCATCTTACCAACTCCCCACTTTAACCTACCAATTGACATAGCTTTCTCTCCTACTCTACCGCTCACACGACCTACATTAAAAAAGAAACTAAAGTTGTCCACTAAATTGCTAACTCTCTCCTCTCAATACTAGGGGATATTTCCAATAAAACCTATATGTTTGTAAGAAAAAATACCTGTATGCATAGGCAAGATATACTAGTTGAATCATTATATTACAAGAAGCTGATTTAATGGAAATTAGTCTCTATAATGATATAAAAATGTACCTGTTTGAAAGCAGCTACCTTCTGGGAACACATGACACCAAGCTCCAGCGCTTATACGATTTTGAAAGTACTGAAACATGGGTTGATTGATACCTCCCCCTCTAGCGATAGGCATTACCTAGAAAAATGAATTCAAATTTATGATATTGAGTACAGTTTGTGATAGCAGTTCGGTTTAGTATGATTCATCGTTACAAGTACAAGATCAAATTTTGAATCCAGTAGAACTAATCCAAAATTAATACTTATTTTACAACAGCGTAATGCCGAACCTTAACTGAAACGTTAACATACGAATCGATTACCATATGAGTAACTGTACTCAATGCTTCAAGTTTTTGCAAGATGAAAATGGTATGGTTTGTTTGTTGAACCTAACAGCATCCCACTATATGTAGCTTACATGGCCCAAAACAGTTCCTTTTCTCACATATAAGTGACAAAAGAACAATTAATTTAATGAATATTTATTGTGCATTTTTAGGAGACATATAGGTTACAGTAGGTTAGAATGCTCTTAGGTGCTTTAAGTTGCTCAAAACCATCCAAATATTAAGTTAAAATAAGACTTCATAAACCAACATTCCATGATACAGTACATGTGTAATTTCGAATTAATGACCAATGTAGTAACTAGTACAAATACCTTAGCCGCACCGAAAAATGTCCCTAAAGCTGAATTTTCAAAGCAAATTTCCTGGGCACAAATGGTAAATCTGCACGCAAAAGAATTAAAAACTTCAAGGAATAATAATAGCAACCCCCTCAAATAAACTCTTACTGAGCTGGCCTTTATTTAGCAAAGTCTTTTTTAAAGTTAAAAAGAATAATTAATCAATACTTTAAATAACTATTCTTTTGTAATTGAATGGAAGAACTTAGGTCGATGATTTATGCGGTACAATATGATTACAATATGTATTAGACTGTTTTAAGCAGTATTAGATGAATTTGAGCGATTTAAGATTTTTAAGTGAAACTATATTATTTAAATCATAAGTATATTGTACCATTGGCAATAATAAAAAGGGATGGAGAGAAAAACTTAATCCATTATCACTGCAAAACATGTCATGCATGATTGATGATATAGCAACTTTGATGAAAAAATACCGGAAGAAAACATATAAACACATTATTGAAATTAGAGATCTAGCTACACATTAATACTTCAACTCCAGCAACGCTTTAGAATCATATAGATTCTATATTCTATAACTGTCTATACTACACTAGTCTGCTTCAATATATACCAATAATAATACCATAGGTGAGAGTGTATGTTGATAGTACTCCAACAGGGGTTGTACATGCATAGTACCGGAGTAGAGGTTGAACTCGAGAAGTACCAAAGCAGAAATTGTGCCCAAATTGTCCTTGCAATGTACCGTATTCGAATAGTATTTGAGTAAGCATTGTATTTGAAAAGTACAGGTTTAGTAAGGGTATTAACAGAATAGCATCCTCCAAGAGTTCAATTTAACTTTTATGACATAAGTGTTAGTTAAAATATGGCAGAATAAAGTTACAGAATTAATAAACGCTGTATTCAAATAGCGCTATTTTTATCAATGCCTGCTTGATTATAACCCCCTATGTGTCACATTTGGATAAGGTGTGTTATATTCGAATATATAACAAACTTAATCATAATGAATTTGTTTTGCACAAATTTTCAGTAAAAAAACAATTATTGGTTTATTTTGTGTCCAAGTTCAACTTCAGATTTCGGATACAGCAAATTTAGAACATAATAAATCTATTTTGCAATATATAAAGTTCCTACCGTATTAAACCTTTCCTAAAAACTGCAAAATTTGAGGCTATTCAAATAATATACTAAGGGGTTATGTTCGAGGAAAGATGGCAGTGCTGAAAAATGTAATCTCATAAGACCCGGTCTAAAAGCAGTTTGAGAAACTTGAGGTAATTCATACATAACACCTAGGGTTATGCTCAGGAGAATTATTAGAGGATGAATGTGGAAGAGCTAGACACTATAGGATAAAAAGGTTACATGAATTTTCAGCACAAGTATCTAATATAGATAAATGAGTTAATTTACAATAGTGCTAGTTAATAAAACGATTGCCTGCAAATCGCCACAAATACAAAAAAATTGTAAATTCTCCGTGTAATACAGCTATTGTAAATAAAATCTTTAACAAAATTCAAAAAATTATTCATAAAATAATATATTATTGCAATATGCATCTTGATTGATTAATTATTGTTGAATAATTCTAATTGAAGCTTTTGTGGAATTTGGTCGATTTTCAAAATTATCAAAATTTCATGGTTTTATGCACAAATTTGGTGCGGTCCTGATATTGTGGAAAAGTTGTATCCCTGCATTTTTATTTTTATTTAGTACACTACCAATAAAACTAAAAAAAATTTGCTTAAGTTGAATTGAGAGATAAAAAATCGAGAAGTTATATTTGAGAGACGATGGTACCTCATAAGATCAGGCCTAAAAGCGGCCAGAGAAAAAGGCAGCATTGCAGCAAAAATACACGGATCATCTATCGGACATGCATGATTAGAAACGGTTATCATCGGCACTCCATCTTCTCTTTGCCTTATCAATCTCAAAAATTCCAAATAGTGCTCATCTTGTTTCACCACACACCTGAATTTTACACTATAAGATATAAACATGCTCTACACTTCGGATACGAAAAATTTGCTAGGGTCACCAAAAATAATTAGCTGATCAAATGAATCGGATTAGAGACATGAAAAATGCCAGCAAACAGTGTCAGTGGAGTTGTAAAGTTAATAAATATTGAATATATCATTTAGTGAACCATCGATTTATGGAAAATCAAATGTAATTCATTATACCCGAAAATTTGAAACCCATCTTGAACGCAATATAAATAAATAATTATTTTTCATTACTGAAAATTAATAAAGCAAATTCGCCTTAGCCAAAGTTTGTAGCAGCATATGATACCGTCTACTACTATTAGTATAAGTGAAATTTGGATCTGAAAATATTAGAATCAATATGAATGTAAAATAAAAAATGATTAAGCTTGAACTATAAATAATTTAAATGTCCATGTATATATATAGATTAGTTTGATTGTTCAAATTCAGTGACTGTTACTAAAATATTTTAAACCATTTCAGCCCTAAGTAATAAATTTGGAAAATGTAACTTTCCAACGAAAATGAATAAACTATGAGCATAAAAGACATCAAGCATGTGCATAAGTTTTAATTTCCTTTTCAAATCCTCTATCATTAGTAACATATATTTGCTTATAAAATCCATTTAAGAATCTGCTTAATTATGATTTCTATGCAGTAATTCAAAGGATTGTCGTTTCAAATTTTACTGACTCTAATTACGTGAAATTACAAACTATAAGAGATGAGAAAAGTATACTTGACTTAATTGCAAAAAATAAAGCTATTATAGCTTGGTAACATAAATAGTGCGAGTACTTAATATGGCACTGTTAATGTACTATTTTTTTACTATTTACATATTTTATTCGATACATCATTTTAAATTACTAACCTAAAAATATATAAATACTTAATGTGACTTGTCAAATAGAATAGAGCAAGTCTGATAAGCACTTCTAAATATTCTCGTAAAGTTTAGGCATAATTTATTCACATGCATTTGAGTGGGCGGTTTAGAGCTTACTCAGTACCCCAAAAATTTGCAGTTTATGAGTATTTGTTGCTATTCTATTGTCATAATAAAGACAATTTCTAAGGATTTCAATAAACATAATTTATTGAACTCTACTATTGAAATTACAAAAGTTCCTAAAAGAACCATTTCAGTTTTGCAATAGATAATTTATTGTTTTAAGTCCGAAAAGCAATGAGGAATATTTCCTGTGCATTGGTAAAAAATTAGGGATTAGTGACCATGATAGTTACACCATCAAATATAAATTAATTTCAGAATATACTCGCTTCAAAATATTTAAAGTACTGGCTTGTAAATACGCGCAAACAATTGATTCTACTGAACAAAATGTAAAAAATAATAAATTTAGCGATAAGATCGTGCATCAGTTATAATTAAACTTACTTATTCGCTACCTGCAGAAGGCCTTTGGCCAGAATGGCACCACTGAAAAAAGTAACCTGTCTGGCAAGTTTAATTAAAATCGGCTCAGTTTCAAGAGCTTTCCCAGAGAGAATATCGACAGGCTTCTCAGCAAATGGGTCCGGCCTAAAAGAACTAAATTCATCAATAAGATTAAGTATTTTGATTTGGGGTCATCTACTTGTCACTAATAATAATAATAAACTCAAAGAAACAAACAGCGAGAAAGGCTGCACGTAAGATTGCAAAGAAATTGGCAGCTTAAACAGTAGAGTGCCTTCTAATTTTACAGAGTATTTTGATGTAACTTACTATGCGGAAACAACTATTCCAGTTCCAATAATCCAAGTGGCTCCAGTTGCTATGCGACGAAAGCCACTCATCTCAATAGCTTTAATTTTCTATCATGAAAATTTAATATATTACCAGAAACGAATTCCATATACCTAAACGTTTCTAGTAAGTCACTGCATATGAAAGAGATTCAATAAAATTAACTCTCGATAAATTCAGAAGTGATTTTCTACCATTCTTTATCAACAGGATTTCGAAAGGCACGGTATATCATTGGTCTAAACTATATTTACTCGAATATTACTGAGTCATTTCTAAATGGATCTTACCATTATTGGATATGTTTCTACACGGATACTATCTTTCTTGCCCTTTTTCTTGTTTCTACACGGATAATATCTTTCTTGCCCTTTTTCTTG
>JAULBW010001327.1:0-92443 GCA_032358265.1 Vaucheria bursata | reverse complement strand
TTTCTACACGGATACTATCTTTCTTGCCCTTTTTCTTGTTTCTACACGGATACTATCTTTCTTGCCCTTTTTCTTGTTTCTACACGGATACTATCTTTCTTGCCCTTTTTCTTGTCGATACTAGCAGCTGATCCAATTTTTTCTTCTTCCACATCATTAACATTAGTATTGCCAATAATGAATCCAAAATTATCTTAATAAATAAACAATTTTCAAAGAACTAAGTGCTCATGCAAAAGCATTAATGGATTTTGATCTATAAACAAGTTTTAAATTTCACAGAAAGACGTAAATAAATTGCAGTTTCGAAAAATAAAGACCAAGAGATCAAACATGATACCGTTTATTCTTTTTGTCTTTTTCAACATTTTCTTCATTACTCCAGTAAAAAAAATTCTCAAATTTTCCTTATCCAATTTTCTATGTATGGCTGGAAAACACATTAATTGCATCGGATTTCATTGACTGTATTTCCCCCAAGAGTTGAATTAATTGGAGTTCAGGAGTACGTTAAGCTATCACAGGTACAGAGCATTCTGACCTCCATCTTCAACAAATTGCAAAATAAACTGTGTTTGAGGATATATGCCTCCAAACATCCAATACTTTGGAACAAGGGCACTAGAATAGTCAATTAGAAAGATTCGTTTTTTATATCAGTTTGGAGGGTTTTGCCCTCACATCAGTTTTCTTATTGTTTTTCCAAATCAGCTGATTCTTGCATGCTATCTTGGAAGTATTCGTATTAAAAAACTCTTCTAAAAAGACATAATCTATCCATTCACCCTCAACACAAACCAATAAATAAACTAATATTCGAGTGCCTGCATTACAAAAAATTAATGGCAAGCAGCAAAATTGTTACTTGAAAAATTAAACATACAGAAAAGATAGTTTATTGTTCAAACATATTTTTCGCATTTCAACTTATAATCAATTTACACTAGGAATAGGATATCACAAGATGATGTCTCTCTAGAGCCTTTCTGATTGAGAAACAGGATAGTGCCATCAACAAGTACCGATGACTATGTCGACACTGATGTGCATCTGTTGTAAGGCGCAGTTTATTCATCGATAGTATTTTCGAACTCCGCATCTTCAAGCAAAAATTAAGTTTCTCGAGATGGCTTGAACGAATAAAGTGGAAATAGATATCTTCAACTGCTACTACTACGTTGGGAAGCCAATTTTATAAAATAGTTGGTATCATACTATGAATCATAGCCTACTTGTAATGCTAAGTTTTCCGATATCTGCATAGTTTTCATGGTAAATCGCCACTTTGAGACTCAAGTATAGAACGATCTTGCTTGATGAATTGAGCAACTTGTAATCCTGATAAAAAAAATAATTGAATCAAAACTATGTAATCACCAATCCAGTAATAATGTGATGTTATTTATTTTCAAGGGTATTGATGTGTACGACAATCACGGGGCAGAATAGAACATGATATATAGGTTAAATTCTACACGGAAAGATTCTCATGTAGTGTACTATATCCTGCTTTTCAAGGGTAGTTTCATAGTAACAAAGGTAGCTCACTATCCTCAAGTTTCCACAGGAGTTTGTAAAGAATGACATTTTCAGCGAGAAAATTTAATATATTATTGGCATGGTCCATACCTAGAAATCATCCTGGTAAAGAACTGCTGTTTTTACTGCATGGAAGAAGAATCATTCGTAAATGTTGCAAGAAACATCTCGCAGCCTTAGACATTCAATATAACTCTTAACTGTGATAGGCAAATTTTTATAAAACTGCAAGTGAACATAATAAAGGTTACATTACAGCCTTTCATATTACAGTTAACATGATCAATTGTAGTACTATCCAATTTCTTGGAGTACTATTTTTTTGGTTATAAATAGTTTTTAACCATTAGCCTAAAGCATTCTTAAACTTTTATAAATATTATTCCATTTCATCTAAGCCTAAAGAATAATAATATACAGCAGCTTTTTAATTCCCATTAAAATAGAAATATATATCATTTAAGTTAAATTGCTTTTTAGATTTTTTTCAATATTTTACTTGATGCCTCGTGTGAACAAGAAAAAAGTTATTATATTTTCGTCGAATAATTTTTTTCACACCAATATACAAATTTGGCATATTGCAAATCGAATCTATTTTTGACCAAATTATTTCATGCATGGGCTTGGTTTTAACACTGGATAATAATTTTAGAACAAAAAACTGGTAGGGCATGGCATTGTTCATAAAAATTAGGAGATAAGATGAAATTAGGATGGCTTCTGCTCTGATTTTCAACAGGTCAAGTCAGATCCTATTGCTCTTTTGCCAAGAACTACATACAAAGCAAGTCAAGGCATTTGATCTTCTGGCAAATTATACATGGTTTGTATCGCACCTGCTCAAACAAACTCTAAAATATCCACAGATCTGACCAAGCCAACTCACCTCCGTGCAGAATATTTTTGACTTGATTGACTTGAACTTTGTTATCGAAAAATAGTACTACATTATGTTATACTGGTTCAATGCAGAATGATGACAGATGATAAAGAATGGTTTGGCGTGTTTTTATGAAGTTTAAATATTCATCAAGTGTGACATTCGATTTTTACCAAACTGTACTCAGCTCAAGAAGTTGAGCAATAAAAATTGAATGAGCTTTTGGAATTGTAGGCGTTGGACACTGAAGTTTCAACTAATTTGAAAAATAATACTCTAAGAGAGAAAGAGATAACTAATTTATTCTGTGGGAGACAAACAGTTGTTTAAATGTTGCTAGCCCTTTGTAAAATCCGAAGTTATTATCATAGTTGAGTGAATAGTTTTTTGAAGTCGGTCAGAGTTTTGTCCTGATGAGATGTGAAATTGTCACGATTGATCATATGTCAGAGTATGCCAAGAAAAGACATAAATTTGTTTCCCAAAAACATAGAAACTGAAGTGCGATTTTACACAGTTGAGTTTATTCGGCTACTCTCCATATTTTGCCAAGACTTTTTATTTCATGGTGCCGTGACGTTTCAATGCTGTTTCAAAAAGAGAATAAAAATAATATCTCATCTAAATATGCGTGTTTTTTTTATAAAAACTAGAAATTCTTCGTTGATCTTAGATTTACTGATTTCTGTTCGGAGTAACTGTCAGTTTATTCTGCGGTAATGATGTACCGCATTATCACGGAAATAAAAAAATTTCTTACAGTGACCTGCGAAAAAAAAGTTTGATATTGGACTCACATTGATTTTTCTCTGTGTAACAATAGCGCTTCACTAATTCTGCTCGTAAGTGGCGCATTTATCGCGCAATTATCTAGTGAAGGTTTGTTTACTTCTTCAAGAGCTTGTGGAATGCGTATTTCATCATATATTTTTGTCACTGTGGAAGCAGATCAAGAGCCATTTACACGATTCGTACTTTTGTAAATCGTAGCTGGAATTTTTAATAAATTTTATTTTCATCTTATACAATTGAAGGTGAACTTTTTATACTTTGATGCTTTTTTAACTTTTCGTTTATTTCTGCAACATGAACATGGACATGTCAATGCGTCAATAAAGCCTTTTTCAGTAAGTATACTCAGCAACCAAATTTCATAATTAAAACATTTAATTATGGTTATAAGAGAAATATTCTACCTTATTTTGCTTGCTTTTCGCCTCATAACGTGCATCTATATATTTGTATGTAAAATTTTCTCCAAATGAATTATTATCTGAATTAATATATATATTCAAATTTTTTTTAACATTGAATACGTTTTTAACCTTTGAATTAATTTTTTCATCATTCAAAAGCTCTCGTTTATGAGTCGGCGCCAGGAAACCGGATATTCAAGTGAAGGAAATGCAACTGAGGAGCACCAAACAGGTGAGAAATACATAACTAATATTGCTATATTATGAATTTAGTTTACCTTACTTCGTACTTAATTTTATTACATATAGGTCGATGGACTGCTGAAGAGCATGAAAGATTTTTAGTAGGCTTACGGAAACATAACAAACAGTGGAAATTAATCGCCGATTTGATACGGACAAGAACAGTCGTTCAGGTGTGTTACCTATATTTAAATCTCAAATTTTTTTTCATGTCATATATTATCAGAAACTGTCACTGAATAATATACTTTTTACAGTAACTTTCGGATGTAACAAATTTGCTTGAAACAAGTCTTCGAGTTTAGCATAAAATGAAAATTTTTATTATGCTTAAGTTCAGTTTCCGATTTTTGAAATAACAGATAAATTCGTTAACACCGACAAATTCGTTTTATCTGAAATTCAAAGTTGCTTGTTCTGCCATTTCCTAATAATTAGTAGTGAGTACTAGTGACCACAATTTAAATATCTTAAATAATGTAAATTTTGTATTCAAGCTTGAAGTTAAAATTTTGATTCAGGTGAGGACGCATGCTCAAAAACACTTTCAAAAGCTTGCACGACAGAAGGCGCAATCAAAATCTGACGGTTCAACTCAATCTAACTATGATTCACCAAACGAATCAGGAAATTCTTCCAAATCTAGTTTTAGCAATAATATTGCATTGTCGTCATCTTACGATACCACAGAGGATAAGCATTTTGCGATAAATGTACATACATCCACAGAAAGCACCCCCCGAACATTGCCTCTTGTTGTTCCACCGTCACCAAAAGAAAACTTATACTCTGGCCAAAAGGTATAAAATTTCATTATCCTATTAAATTTCCTTACCTTTTATCGTAGTTAAAAAAATTCGCAGAGCATTTGATGAAAATTTGAGATGGGAAATTCGATTTTGACAAAATATTTTAATGCTTCAAATAATACTTTCTACATACATATTCATGCATTATTTTTAACTTGATGTTAAATGTTTATGATTCATTGAAATGCTTGTTTTACATGTAAAATGATGTGTGATCATCAAAACAATGATTTCTTGCTGATTCATGAATTATTTTATAATGTAAATATTTAGAAGTAAATAAATATAAAACTCAGTTGCTTTAAATTGTTTTCGGAATGTGAAGTAACCAACAGAACACGGCTTTAATGAAGCAAGTACATCCAATTTTCATTGTGCAAATACCGTTTCAATTTAACTGTCTATTTTTAAGCTCATTTATTTTTACTTATTTGTTCGTTAAACCTCAGTTGGATGTATGCATCTTTAGAAATTATACTTGAAATTCAGTCATTGCACTGTTTCTTTTTCATACACTATTTTATTTATACCGTTTTTAAAGATAATATCTAGAACTTATTCAAAATTCTATTTTATTGTATTACATATATATATATATATATATATTAATGTTGTATCGATTTTTATTTCTCATTAGATGGGGCTTCAACCAGAGTATGCTGAAAGTAGGCCTTACTTTGGATTTGATGGAATGGACTTCAATTCAGCGCCAGGACAAATGTTTGGTAGAGACACGTATAGCCATCAACTGCAAATGAACACTGCCGTATTAGCTCGACGTTGCTATTCTTCGCGGTCATTTTCAGGAACACAGTAAGTAAATTTTTATTCGGTACATAGAGATAATGCACATTCATGATATAGACTGTACGTATATATCTCCTCTATATTTATTCCCTGCAATTTTACAATCTCCATACAATATGCCCATCCCGCTCTGGTTCTTCAAAGGTTTTTTCTTGCTTATAAAACCTTGATTCAGTGGGATTCAATTACAGTGGGGTTCAGAGCAGACACCTTAGAAACAATATCAATATGCATCATTTGAATACATGGATCTCACTTTCTGTCTGCATGTTCACATTTATTCTATGTAAATAATGCACCACATAATCGCTATGTGAACATGTACAATGTTCCGCAATCTTAAAATTGCAACCAAAGCATCTCGTGCATTTGGATTTAAATTGAACAAAATCGGTGCATCTGTGACCGATATGTGAACAACTTACTAGTGGAATTGATACAGCTAATCAGACAGAAAATCGGTTGATCGCATCCAAAGTTTTACGCTTTCCAAAGAGTTTAAAAACTTTAATGGTTACATTCTAATCTATATGTTTGAATTTCATCAGTGTTTCAGGCCATTCAAAAGATTTCAAATTTTTTATTGGTTTTCAAAATAACGACTATTCACAATTCCAATGGAGTTTTTTCTGTTAAATATTAAAAATGGCTTATGCATCGACTTGATAAGGGATCTTAGTCTGGAATTTTATGTTCAAATTGACAATACATCATAAAAGTATAGTATATATGTAAATATTTTTTTACCGGGAAGTTCGACTATATGCCGAATTCTATTTAATGTATCATTAAACCATGTAATGTTTTCATTTGTGAATTTATGCTATTTTTCTTATCAGTTTTTAACAAAATTTTAATTGCTGTTCTTTTTCAGCTTTTCACACTCGCATCAAGGATATCCGGATGATATTTACGAGTATTTTTCCCAGCCTTCAAGTTTAGTCCATCTGGCTGATCAAAAGCCAGCAATGCCGATAATATCCAGCAGTTCTTCAGGGGTTTCATGGGTCGATATTGGAGATTTTCACGATTCGAGTACCTATTCGGGTCGCGATGGATTACGTGCTGAATCAGATTTCGAAAACACTGAAGGTAAAATATTTGAATGTTTTTCGATGATTTTATGAGTATAGAATATGTAGCAAAAATTTGAATAGATAGATTTTAGTACAGCTGAATTGTTCCAACACAATTTCCTATTATTTAATTCAAAGGGAGAATTGTCAAAGCTTGGGCACATTATGGCTTTTTCAATTTTTATAAGGTAAAATTCAAAAATAACGAATTCATTTTATTTGAACTTTACCACCAAATTAAATTAATACAAAACTGAGCTGACCTAATATCATTGGTTGGCAAGGAAATTTCATGTATTAAAGATAAAAATATTACCATTTCAATATATAATTTTAAAAATAATTCTACAATGAATACTAGATATAAGACGAGTTTGTCAAAGCCACCAAATTTAGTCGGTCTTATTTGAAAATTTTAAGAAGATTTTGTGCACATATTGTAAAGGAGAATTTGTCTAAAGCAAATTGAATAAATTCGAAAATAACTTTATATAGTATATAGGAATAACAATATATCAATTAAAATAAGGATTCAAACTGCAAAACTTGGTGCTCTTTTTTATTACAGTGCTTATTTACATTTATCGAAACATTAATTTCTTATTGTTATTTTATTTTTTTAGGGTTTTTAGATTTTGACTTTCCTTTTAGTGACGATATGCTCGTAGTTGACGATTCGATTAATTCTAGTCGGCAGTTGTCTAGTCACCAATTTGCCGAGTGTAGTATGGATGACTATAGTATCGACAACCTCGTGTTCGAATCCGGCATAGATCTAAACTCGTTGGAACCATTGCCTCTCACACATCATTCGTCAAATTTTGATGAGGACTGCGATGATGATTCTATTGTGAATTGTTTCTTAAATAACCCCTCTGTTCGTGCATCTTGATACAAATGTAATCTAATGGGTAGTTTTGATGTGAAAAATATCATAAAAGTTATTGCTTTCTCCAATTTTTCGTAGTTAAGAAACTCGAGTTTGATTCCGGAGATGATGGATTTGAATGAAGGTCTCATAGGAAAGTGCAGTCATTTTCATATTTGGTAATTCTCAATATGATTGGTTTGCTTGTAAAAATATTTTTTTGTTAGGTGCGAATTTTGATACAGAAATTGCATTTCATAACTACATCGTATGAAAATTTTACATATAGCACTGACAAATAATTTCATGATGAAAAAGAAACTACATTCATGTTCACACATATAATTTAAAAATAAGAATATATCACTTGCTGAATTTTACAGAGTAAAAAGTATTTGTTCATTATTGATTCTTTATTATTAACAATAATAAGCTTTTTATGAACAAATATATGCTTTTTTATAACTGCGAAGTACATACGATGGCAAATATTTTTGTCATGTCTAACTGCTGCAAGTTTATATTTATGATATGAAAGAATTGAATGCGCTTTGTATTTTAGTATAAGATTAATCTTGATACATATTTAAAGCTAATCATCAGTACAGAATAAAACTGCGTTGCATCTATTCCTGTACAATAGAAAGCAAAGCTTTAAGAGATAATTTCATATTGAGCAAGAGTTGTAGATTCTAGTGTTGTATACAGGAATGTTAGTTAAACTGATTCAAAAACAAAAAGTCACTGCAATATTAAAATTTTGAAAAATGATGAAAAAGCATCAACATGACATTATAATTTTTTACCTTTTAACGAATTTGATTGACTGAAAGATTATATTCCAGAATAGCGCTAAAAATGTTAAGATGTAAAATATTTTACATTTTATGGAGTTAATGGAACTTAATATTAACAATAAAAAACAATGAATGAGGTGGAAGCAATTGAGCTTACTTGAGGATAGTTATCATTGTACCAGTTGTAAGCATTGGTGGTTGGTTTGTATTCAACGTTGAATCTCATTTAGTTGTTCATGTTTGGGTAGCTCTACTTCAGCTGCTAAAGAGGTGATTGGCATGGAGACTGCTCAAACAACTATTGGTATACTGATGCGATTCACAAAAATGTATTACATATTCAAGTAAAAGCTTTAAATCTTGGCAAAATTAGATACATCAAAAAGTGTCGCAATGCTATGATGAAAACACTAAAAAGAAAAGATAATAGTAACTGAGGATGAGCAAAGCAAGTGTAACAAGAAAAAAAATTATTAGTGAGCAGTATATTAGGAAATACTAATAAGTTGTAAATGATTCTAACAAATTACTAGTAGCAAAAACCCACAGCATTATTGCATCTTAAAATCAGTAATATCAGTGTAAATTGGAAATGTGCAAGGTAATGAGATATCACTAAAAAACAAATGTAGACAATGAAATAGAAGAATTTTTATGATGGAAGTACATGTCCAACATATATGGAATCTTTGCAAGACTCTGTTGATGTTTGTGCACTAAAACAGAATCTGAAACTTTGTCAAAAAATGAAATTAAGACAAAATGACTAATGGTATTGCCAAACATTATATTTGGTGTAATGCATGAATTGTCAGAAATCTTGGTTAGAGTTCTAAAACCAAATTATAAATTAATAAAAGATAATAGATCATAAGCTTTAACAGGAAATGTAACAGAAACCAAAAAGTTTTTTGGCAGTTGCAGAAATGCACTATAGAACAATGGACTGGAATTATGACAGTTTTTCTGTCTCTAAATTACCTGGCTTTTTTACTTTGGCTTTGATTGGATTAGCAGTGTTTTGTTGGCCCTTTTCTTCACTTCCCTTTTTTTCTTAATTCTCTTTTATCATCTTTCTCTTTTTTTGTTGTCTTCTAGCTGATTTATTGATTACAAGTAGTATTGGTTGCCGTAACTGGTATATATTTGTATTCTGTTTATCTGGTTGTATAAATCTTGGCTTTTGTGGCAATTGCAGCAAATATGCTGCTACGTAACAATTTATTGTAAAGCAGTATAGAGTTAGCCTATCTTTTTTAGCAAAATTTATGCTTAGAAAGTGAAGAGAAAATGGCTTGAAGTATTTTAACCTATTGGTAGTGACCCGGGTCTCCAACATAACCCGAATATTGCAAAGATACCATAGCATACTGACTTTTTGTCCTATGAAGTTCACACCAGCAAATTGACTTGTACTGAGTTAAGCTAGCTGCTATTTAAATTTCAGAATCAAATGGCAAATTTGACTTATTATACTTCTTCTGGCTAGATAATTTAAACTAAAGTAATTAAATTAAATATGCTGGTTCATTTTTTTAAAAAATAACAGAATTTTTTGTCCTTGTATGATGGCATTATTATTTGGTTGACTGACCTTGGTTATGGACTTTACAACACCATCCACCACATTTTCCTTGACTTGCTTTGTCTTTCAAGTAGTTGGGCAAATAACTGACTTATCTGCACCATCATTTTGATCAAAGAATCCTTTTGGAACAGTTGCATAGTAGGAGACATACCTAAGAGGAATTGAAAAGTCTTTCTTACTCAGTTAAGCCAATTTTTTGCTAGAAAAACTGCAAGGCTACATCAAAATAGCTTTATATCACTGAGGGTAGCATAATTGATGGACTTGCCAGGGCCATATAGATCCATTACTATAGCCTTGTAGACAGCATCTGCATTGCTACCAAGGATTATTGGAAAGACTACTGCTTCAACTTTGGATGCAGTTTTAAAATGCCATATTGTCATGTATCCTTTGCCTATCTCAAAGAACTAGCATCCAGTATAGTTTGCTGGCACCAAGCAAAAGTACTTCAACAGTAGTGTAGTCCTGTTTATAAAGAATGGCCTAGTGCAAGATATGTGGTCAAGGGACTCTGCCATTATGCTCCTTGTTGTATTGAACTTTTTTACAATGTCAGTGGGCAAGTACAGTTTTGCTCCATGAATTTTGTTTTGGTACCAAGCAGCTACATGGTCAGTCTGATTGCAAGAGTGTCCTGGTATAAAATCAGTAGTGCAACATTTTCGTAATGCAAAAGAGATAGCAGCATATAGAATGTGAACACAACTTTGGACTTATTCTGGCCAATACAGTTGTCAAGAATCTACATCAGCACCACCGGTTATTATGCGTCAGGTTCAACTTAGAGCTATGCTCATCTGATTTGAAAGTGGTAGAGAAGACAAAGGCTTCAGAGGGGATCAGCACCCTTTCCAGGCTGTACTTATCATAGACAAAGATGTTGACATTGTTAATCATGCTGGAGACAATAAAGTTCTACGTCATTAGATTTGAGTTGAGGCAGTCTGTTGATAGATGAGAATGGTCATAATGGGGCAGAGCAAAGTTGCCACCATAGTTGCCAATTTGTATAGAGATTAGCAACAAAGTCTGGTGGTCAATACTATCAGTTGGAGGGTCTTCAACCGAGTTGCTTATGGTAATATTTGGAATGGGTTGTGAGAGTAAATGTGCAGCCATGTGTCCTCTGATGAGAGAAGATACCATCCTGTATTGATTGGTGTATGCTTCCAAGTGCATAGCTTTCTCTAGCTGTTGATGTTGATGCTCACTTGGAAAAAGTAAAGCTGTGCAAGCTGCTTAAGCTAGATATCAATTTGGACACATGAGTTACAATTACCCTTAATTGAATGTGTTAATTGTAAAGCAGAAAACTGGATATGAACGTAATGAGTCCAGTGACAGTTGCTCATGACATGGCATTGATGACTTTCCATCTTAGCGCAAGATTGAGTTCACAGAATGGTCCAAGTTATATCCATCTCGATAAAGTTGATGTGGGGTATTGATGAGCACAGAAGAAGTTGTCCTCAACTTCCCATATTGCACAGCCTTCAAAAAATAATTCCAAGTCATGCTCAGATAGAGCATGTTTGGGCACAGGTTGCTTATTGCAAGTTTGAAATAGTTTGATGCCATCCTTAAGTGCTTTCAGTAATTGCAATATCTTTGAGCCACTAACGGAGTACTGGTTGGATGAGAAGGTCAGGCAGGCCTTGCTTCAAGAACTAATGTATATTCTCTTTGCCCTGTTTAAATTCAGCTTCACCAAATACTGTGTCCATCAATGCCCACAACTCCTGCAGTTCTTTAACAAGTTTGCCTAAGATAGCTAGAAATCATATCAAAGCAATTTGTTTTCTGTCAGATATCTTGGCATTGTGCACCAGGACTGTCTAAAGTGATTTGCTTCAACTGCCCTTCTCATACTTTCCCAACACCATGGAGTCAGCATGGTTTTGTAACCAGATGAGATTTCCAAGGTGACTTTGAGTTAAATACTCTTTTGCACTGTGTCCAAGGTAAGTACCTGTATTGGCACTGACTAATCACTTGACAAAGATGTGGCCATGTTTTTGAGATCAAATGATAACAATGTATTTGCATATCAAGTAGGTGCTGCATGGCATTGAGATTTAAGCAGATATAGCTGCACAGGTTTAAATTAAGCAACAGTTCTAAACTCATTCAGTATTGGGATAAATGCACTGTTGTGTTTTGTAGTAAATACTCATAACTAGTACTACATTGATAGTAGTAATAGTAGAAGTGCAGATGCTTGCATAATTTGAATTAGTTTGTGCAGTTTATTTTGTATTATGTAGTTTCTGCTTCAGTGGCAGAAATAACTTTTAATAGTATATGTTTCCTATTAATTTCATTTTGTTTTGTGCTCAAATTTTCTGAAGTGATTTAGAATTTTATCCTTGTTCCGTTCATACTTTTGTCTTGTTAGTTTTTGCTTCTTTCTGTTGACATGTTTTCATAACAAGTTCCTGACACATGGTCAGATGTTTTACTCATAGCAAAAGATGACTGCTGCAGTGACCATGGGAAAAGTGCATCTTTGAATGAAATTAAGTTATTTTTGCGTCATCTCTAGTGCTTTGCAGTGACTCAGGTTAGTGCCAATAGGTTGCAATTATAAAGTTGACACACTTGTTTAGGATCTTTGATAGCAATCCCAGAGCACAGTTATTAGAGTACCATTTGAAACTGACATTTTTTATGGAAGACTCATGACATTCTTGCCAAATACCATTGGAGCATATTGTCAAGCACATCAAATGTGTTTCATACAAAACTTGGTTTAGAGGAATCATCTTGCTGCCAGGAAAATGCCAAGACTGTAACTCATAGTACTGCCACTACCAAGATACAATATACTCAACAATGAATAATAATTGCAAAATTTTTTCATTTAAGAAATTAGAATCTACTAATGACAATATGAAATCATCAACAACTTTCAACAACTGGAGTTCATTCTAGTGGCCAGTGGTCAAACACAACCATCTGCTCAAGGTACAAGATAGAAACTACATATACACTTACTGACTTCAAGACTGATCTCACTAAGCTCTGTGCTAGCCACAAATCTTTTGATCACTCTATCTCAGTGTATTATATTGGAAAGTACAATGTTCACATGATAATGCTAGGTCTTTCTGTTATGAATTAACTTCCTAAAGTATTAATTCCATTTGTAGCTGTGTTACAATTCAGGAAGATTTGTACAATTATACAATTCAAAAGGATTTGTACAATCTCAAGGTTGAAGGAGAGTCACTCAAATAGAAGTTCAAGGAGAGTCACACATTCTGAATAACTTGGCAACATGTATTTTTGTTGTGTTGATAAAATGTCCTCACTTCTATCAATGCAAATTACTTAATGCAACATGTCTATGCTAATTCTTGTCCATTTCTTCTTGCATTTTGACTATTGCATTCCTAATACTTTTCTCTGATTATTTTCCAGAAGTAGATAACTTTTCTTCTTTAGAAAATATTAATAGTCAGTGCATGTCTATTGATATTTCTTCATCTTCTACTTGTAGTCTGGAAATGCCTCTGTCTGGTGGTACTATCAGTGATATGCTGCTAGTAGTCATTGCTATTTTTTCCACTTGCAATATGAAAATACATCCTTCTACTAAGGGTTTAGCATTTAATATACAACTGCTGGATGTCAGGTAAAATATTTTTCCCCTTACTTTTTTGACCTATATTAATGGTTGCCTCAATCCTACTTGGAAGGAAATAATATGCACTGTTGCTGCTGGGCATTATTTTGATCCTGATTTTGACTTTACCAATGCCAACGGTATAATCTTAAATCAGTAGTTGAATACAGTTCTTATTACTATAGTAGAGAGACATTCCATCCAGAGTGCTGAAAATATGTACTGTTACTGTTTGGGTATATTTAAAGCCAATCAAGCACCTCTTATACTACATGATACTGATGTGGTTCCTGGTTTTTTGACCATTGTTATTTCAATGTTATGTGTTTTTCAAACTGGAAGTAGATTTAACCTCTCTCTAGACAAACTTGTTTTAAAGCATAACTCCTATTTCTTATCTCTGCAGTCAGAAAATAATCTTGTTGCTGTACAGACTCTTTTCCGTGTTGAACTTATTGCTACACTAACAATTATTTCAAATCAAGCCATATGTTGGCATTTTGTATTGGGTCAAATTAATTTCAACAGTTTAATTACCTTGCATAATAATACAAATGTTCCTGTTGCTTCCAGTGATTCAATGAATATCAACTGTAAAACATATCTATTGAACAAGTATGAGCATCTTTCCCACAAAACAATTTAGTGCATGTGTTCTGCTGTAAACGGTAAATTTTCTTACCTTAATTCTGCTAAAGATATGTATAATTGTGTCCTTGGTGAGTACTAATCTATAATCTATTATACAGATTACAACATCTGCTAAATTTTTTGTCTGCCCAATGTGTTATTAGCATGGTACTTTAGATATAATACACAACTTTTTCATTCTCATTGAGAAAAGAGTGGCTACTTTATTCTCTTTATACTAATAATGCAAGTGAGTTTTTTTCTACTAGGACTCTTGAGTTATTTGATCCACATGTCCACTGAAAAAATGGCATTACTAAAAGCTATTTATAGACAGTAACCAGCATCATTTTTAGCATGATGAATAAGTTTGAACATTCTGATTAATTAAAGGCATATGCATACTCATATGTAATCTATGTTACAAGTAGCACACCAATTTTTACTAGAAGTTAGTTTCTGTTAACTTTTTTTGCACAACAGCATCCCTAATAATTACTCTCATTAAAATTTTTGGTTTAAATTGTTCTTAAAAAGAACTAGAGACCAGATAAACTTAAATCCAAATCACGGAATGGTACCTTTGTTGGTCCTTCTCCATACCTATTACAAATTAACCGGTTAACGGTTAATCCTATATTTATATTAGCTGCATCATTATTTCTGTTCTCAGTTTAAGAATTATGACTGCTGACATCATGTTCTCACTTTAGCCAATGGAATAGTGCTACAGCACAATTACTACTGGTCCATCATGTGATTGAATAATTGTCTATCTTATGTAGCTAGAATTTACTTCTAGTAATACAGTAATATATGCTGTATGATTTATGTCAAAATGTCTGTTTGTACTACAATACCATACAAATGACTTGTACACCATCCTAAATCCACAAACTTATCTGATTGGCATTAGAAAACATATCATGTTTGATAAACATTCAAAGATTATTCTACTTATGCCTCCTGTACCCAATATGGATTATCACCTTCACCTGTTCAAAAGATTTGACCATATTACAATAGTCACTTGGAGCAAGATTGCTGAGGAAAACTGTTCTCACAAATCTGATTCTGACAAGTATACTTTTGTCACTTTCTGTACTAACTTGATACTATTGGTAATTTCTGCACTGATTGTGAACCAATTCAATTTCATGTACCTTCTGAACTTGAGTGTAACACAATAGTCACCACTGCATGATGCCGTTATTAACAAAAATAAAAGCCCCATGAAAAACAATGTAAGTGATCTTGTTTCACTTCTTTTATGCAAAAAACTATTGGATTCTTGATAGTATATTTAAATAAAACATGATGTAAATAGTACATTAACAATGTACAAATCCTGCTATATTTTCAAAGATTACTTTCAACACATTTTTGCACTGCCTATAATTGCATGCATCAACTCTATTGACCTTGTTCATCCAACTTTTAGCAGCTCTTGCTTTACATAATAGTTATGGAATTTACTCAATTAATGTTGTGAATACATTGTTTTCAAATAAAAGCTGTGGAGGATGAGAAGCTTTACATTAAGCATTCTTTAAACCTTTTTCAATCCATGAGCTTAAGGGGGACTTGGCATATATGTCAAAATATCTCTGTTTGAAAAGCTATTACCATATATATTTATCACATTCTGCAACTTGCACTTTTGTGGGAATATAAAGGCTTTTCTGTGCCAGCTTTCTATAAGGATATGAATGATAGTACTTTGGCTATATTTTTCTAAAATTTAAATGCCAGGATTTATGCAATATGAACTATTTTACTGACTTTAAAAACACAATTCAACTTAATACCAGCGCAAAAAAAGTAGTAAACTTTCTGATTATGTAGTTAGTCTGCACTTGAATGATTTTACATTAGTATTTGCAAAAGAATAGTTAGCATCTCAGATTAAAATACTTTTACATTATAATTTTAATAGCAATTGGTTAATTTTTTCATACTATTACTGATATAACTTAAAAATATTAATAAATATACACTATATAACAAAAATTAATCATTAAAGTGGTAAATTTGATTTTATAACTACATTTGCAACAATAGCAAGGTATGTTAGAATAGAAACAAATCAATTGCATTGTAAAGATTAGCCTAGAAATATGTAAAAGTGAAATACCATCATTTATTTATCTGAGAATAAAGGGAAAAATGAATCTTTATGAGAAGTTTCATCCAAAACTCATGGAAATGCTCAACAACTGTTCTTTACTTTTTGAATCTACAATATTCCACAGAAATGCACATAGCTATAAGATACTATTCAGTTCTATATCAAAACATAGTCTTGAATCAGTTGGTAATACTCCCTCCGTACTTTGATATTCTAATGTTAAGAAGGAAATAACAACCAACAAATCAGACTTGCTATAAAAAATCCAGTATAAAAGTAAAAAAAAGTTATTGGTAAATACTGTTATTAACAATAATGCTGTGAGCAGTGGGTGACCCATATACGCAAGAGTTTATATAAAGTACTATCAAGACTTGATGATACTAGTGGTAACTTCAAAATAAGTGGACTCAAAATATGAGTATTAAACTTAGTAATACATCTGGTCCATTTTATCGCTACAGTTGCTTAGAAGAACATCTTTTCCAGCATTTATTTTGGAATAACCCCTAGCTAAAAAGAACAAATAATATGCTCAAAGTGCTTGCTTAAGAAAATTTTCCTCTATTTGCACTGCTTTTTACCAACTTCAAATTTCAGTTTCTGTTCTGTATTACTGATGTTAATTTATCTCTTTTCTTGTTACAACACTATTGGGCTGCAGATCTATTCACAAATTTAACATCCTTTGTCATTAGCTTCAAACTTCAATTTTAAATTCACTTAATCTTATTTTATTAATGTTGTACTTATTTAGTATAGTTCAAAGGTTGTTGTGATGTACAGCAAGAGGAAAATAATGTAAGAGAGTGACAGCTCAAATGTGCATTGATATCTTGACCTGTATTATGGGAAGTGGCTATACTTCTCCAACACAACATTACTAATTTTAGAACTAATATGTGACTAGCCAATTTTGAGAATAAGACTAGACACAAATAAAGAATATTCCAAAGAGGAACATCTGCAGCTATATGTAGAAAAGGAATGAACTCACAGCACAAGTCAATTCCTCATAAAGGCTTATTGCAAGTCATTCAATTAATACCATGGAAAGAAACACAATGAAATTTCTTACTAAACAAGAATTGTTTATCCTAAATAATTTATGAATAATGGGTGACCGTAATTTCACTTTTATCTTGCATAATTCAAAACATATCATATTCACGATGACAAAGTGCCTAAATTTTTCTGAGTGTAGTAAATATGTAACACTGATGAAACAAGTGTATAAAGGTCATGTGTTACTACATTGATGATTACTTAAAACATTTACTTTCTTATTACAAAACTTTAACATGATGTCACCAAGTTATCAAACATCTTTATATGCCTCAACTGCAGTTTGGCATCCAAAATTTGCAGCAATCAACATAACTTTATTAAAGACTAACAGAGTTTATTACTAAGAAAAAGTTAGAGTCAGACTTCCAGTTTGCAACGGTTTTTTTAGTTTTGATGCGGACTTAACGATTGGACATTGATGCCTTTATATTGTTATGTGTATACTGACTTAGAGGACTTGATGTTCAATGGCGTTGAGTCATGTGCCTTGTTGGCATGTTAAAATGGTGAGTCGCTGTTTTGTGGCATGTATCTTGTAGGTAACTTTTTCCCCTTAATTTTTATCTGATTTTGACGAAAATTAGTTAATAACACTAATTTACCAGATGTTGATTGCTCGGAAGTAAGATAGTATAGTAATTGAGCTATCACGATTCAAGCGGAAATCTCGCATAATTGAAAAAATTATAATTCAACAGTTTTCTTTTTCATTGTTTTAAATCAAAGTATGGAGCCTGTTTTTCCGTTATCGGAAGAGCTTAGCCGTGACTATATATTAGAAAGAATTCGAAGCGGTGCACCTCCAGAAACTGCGGAAGAATATCTTCTCAGGGTCAGGTGAGCTGATCAACAATCTTGGAATTGTGCATTTCTTTACGAAATGTATCAGGGCTGTCATCAGTATCATTTCACTAACGAACACTAAATTTGAGTTGATTAGATAACGCTAATAAATAGTCGACAGGTCTAATTATATAGAATCATTAGTGTGAATTCTTGTAATTTGTTGACATTGCAAATGTACCTGTCGCCTATTCAGCGGAAGATAGAGAAATACACTATTTTCCTGTTTTATAATGAAAATTTCTTTGAAAATATCTTCTACGAGAGCAGTGTTACTAGTAACTTTGTGTACATTTAATTGGAGTTTTCTCATGTAACGATGGTAAAATAAAAATTAACCAGCGTTTTCTACAATTATGTTGAATGTCATACAAATTTATGCACGATGAAGAACAATATTAATTAAATAAAAATTGTTTAGCCTTTTATATACCGTGTCCATTAATCTATCTCACCTGTACGAATATAATCTGCATTAGTTTATTTTTAATGAGAAAGATTTTATATCACTAAAGTTGCAATATATCCTTTATATTATTTGCTAGAGAAGTCCTCAATAAATGCATTTATGGGATATGTTTCGTTTGCATTAAGTATCGAAACAAATACATATTTGAAGCCAATTGTTCACCATAAAATCACTTTCACAACGGAAGTTTTGATTCTCCACTAGAATGATTGTGCATTTCGTTATACAATTCACTTATTTTTTTAGTATTTAAATGTTCTAATGTAATATTTATAAAACTTTCGACCAATGAACTGTATAAGATTAGATGAGTCGATTTAATAGACTTCATATTGCATATTGCACTTCAATATTATTGCTCTGTCGTTGCTATATGGGCATGGCATAATATTATTTAGCTGAAGTTTATTTTCAAATAATAATTTTTTTTGAATTTGCGACAAGTCAATATTTTTAGTTTGGGACAAGCATAAAGTTTATTAAATTTATGGATTTTATCACCTGCAATAATTTATTTCAAGGCAACAGTAATGTCTGAAATTGAAAACATATATTGAATTGTTCATAAAGGGGTATATTCTGTTAAGTGCATATTTTTCGGTGGAATAGTATACATCAAATGTAACGAACATATTTTCATGAGACTTGGCATAATATGAATGACTCTTTTGTTCATTCGTTACGAGTGAACTGTCATTAAAATTTAATTTGATATATCCGATATTTAATGTATACATAAGTGTATATTCTGCTTTTGCAATTTTGTTCAGATATGAAGCAGAAGAAATTCCAGATATTGTTACTGCAATAATCAGTGAAGAATATGATGACATGAACGATACTACTTCAAATTCATATGTACCCAAAGTTGAACCTGTTGAATCTTGCGATAAATCACTATTACCATCCGATCAGTGGGAAAGAGAAATATTATCAGCATTTGTGGATATCAGACAGTACTTAATGTATTGGGCGAGTGAAGGTGTTGGCTCAAAGGTAGAATTTATATAGTTTATCATTGCATACTAGTTTTTATTGGCACTGATTACACCGCCCACAGTATGTAATAATATTTTTTTGGTACTACGGATTTGGATATGTTCATGTCATTGTTAAAAACACTAAATTACAGCTTACACGACTTGTGTTATAATTTGGCATTAGAGAGAATCATTGCATGATCACTTCAGCTGCAAAGGCACGGATGCTAGCAACAACTTTCTCTGCCTCAACATGAGTTTAGTGGCTTTCAAATTTTTGGAGATTTTCGATGGCTGAAATTAATGTTGATAACACTAATTTCCCAGTAACAATGATTTTTTATTCGCTATAAACTGTGGGCAATATACTTTACATTACATATTTTCTAAGTTATACGATCGATCCAAAGCTCTGATAGCCAAGATCACAAATTGAGATTTCAGAAAACTTCGTAACACTCATAATGAGCAAATTCATTATATTATAGTCGATCGATGTTTCATAGTCAAAATTATATAAAAACATCTAGATTATGTGTTATTTAACGAATAAAAATTTAGTTATCCTCTCGCATATCAGTTCTGGAACGGGTTTTGATTCATTTTCTTTGTTTTTGACAGTATCTGTCACTTTTTTGCCATAATGAATATTGAATTTTTCTGCTGTGTTATTAGGAAGCAGGTCAGCGAATTGAAGTACCGGCTTTGAAAGATGACCTGGGTTGGCACATATTTTGCTTAGGCTGTAGAGAGTCATTTCTTGAGAGTGATACAAAGGAAAATGAGAGCTATAGAGAGGAAATTTCTGAAATGGAATCTTTTTCAAACTTTAAAAACTCTGGATGTAAAGTGGATAAAATCGTTGATGCATTTGAAAATTTGAATTTAAGTGAGAACAGTATTTTAAATGAGGACATCTCATTTAAAGAAGAGTATGTTGAAACCGAAGAATGCACACTGAAAGAAGAAGATAGCTCCACAGAAAATCTAGTTTTAAACAATGAAAGAGTGTTAAAAGAGGATAATGTCCTGAACAAAGAATATTTTGTAGAACACAAGAATTGGTTAAATAAGGACAATATCGTAGAAGTTAACAATGTTCTAGAAGAAAAGGAGGAATATTCCTTAGAAGACAATAATTGGTTAAATAAGGACAATGTCCTAGAGGTTGGTAATGTTCTAGAAGAAAATAAAGAATATTTCCTACCAGAGAGTAGGTTAAACGAGGGCAGTACCCCAGAAGTAAAAAATGCTCAAGAAGAAAATGAATTACTCCGAAAATTCGACTGTTCTCCTTGTGCTTTATTCGATAATGAGAGACACACTTTGAATGAAGAACTTTGGATTGATGACGATAAATCGATTGAAGCGAGTCTAAATGAACACAGCGATTCTGAAGCGGAAGAATCGGATAAAAAGATGAGCGGATTAGAGTGGTCAGAGAGGTACATACAGACATATATCATAATTAAAATTCTGAGGTTTCATTAAAAAATTATATTATATCCTTCATTGCAGTTTAAAATGTAATTGTCCTATATTTCATCAAAAATGATTAATAATGCTTTTGTATTATTATTCAAAGCTTACATATTTTAGAGTATTTTGTACAAGCAGTTAAATGTAATACAATGCATTGCTGCTTTATTCATCCTGCAGATTCCCTCAAGCAGAACCCCTAAAAGTTACATTGAAATTACCATCAATTTTCAATTTTTGAAGTTGATAATGTCCACTTAGTTTGAGTAGCCAAAATGTGTCCGATTCAGCTTCAGTTTTCCTGATAGAACGAACTAATTTGGTAGTCCTGACATTTGTTATATCTTAAGGTTACTTTAAATTAAAATAGAGCTATACAATTGATATTTCATAAACTGAAGGTCAACTATTGTTTGATAGCTTTACCACTCCGCCCGCTCTGTTCATTGGTGCATATTGAAATTTCGATGTCATTCATTCGATTAACTGATGATTTTTGCTGTAATTGACAGTATCGGTTTATGGAATATAGCCTGTATTTGAATATAACACCTGGGGGTTATAATTGGACTGCCCCTCGAAATATTTGTGAGTGTACTATTCAAACCTTACGGTATCATTTTTATGTGCAGTAACGGTTAAGTAACACAGAATTCTACTGGGGATACTTTTCGGATACAACTCCGATTAGTGGTACTATTTGGATGCAGTACTATGAGAGTTATATTTGGAGGAGGATGTGGCACTATACTGTCATGTAAAATTGACAACTAGAAATAGAGACCGACTTATGTACACTAAACTTCAGATGTAATGAATATGTTTTTTACAAGTTTTCCTTCTTAGCGAATAAACAAAAAGCCGCATTCTGCCCAAGTTCAAATTTTTGGGCATAAAAAATTAATGTCATGGCCATAACAGATTTGTTATATCCGATGTAGTATACTAAAAAATTTGTCACTACACTAGTATGGCTAGTACTTTCCTGCAAATTTATCTATTGCTATTACTATTACTAGGTGTCCAGTTGGAACATCACCGACTACTGCACTACTACTTCAATTTGATCAGGTTTTGGTACAGAAAGTCTTAGCGCATCATGCACATTGGCTGAAATCGATGCACATTTCAAATGCGCGAGCTGCATGGATTTACGCTCTTTTGGCACGGCTAGAAAAACCGGTAAATAAGAATTATTTGAATAACGTTTATATTGTTCGAAGTAATTTGTAATTAGATAAGAATTTGAGAGTAAGATAGCCATTAACACTCTCTACATAACCTTAATAACTTTGTTGACCCTTTCAGAATGTATTTTACAATGTGTGATTGTTTGCAGCAAGTATTTGATTGAATAAAGGTTAACTTTTTGTGCTTTTTCAGAATACGTTTTGAAAAGAGAAGAATTTTTAAAGCAGTAAATACGTCACTGGTGAAAGAGAAATTGAAATGGCAAACACATACTTCGATGATTTTTCAGCTCATCATAAGTTCATTTTCACTGAAAGGTCGGATTTCCTAATTATTCACGAAAGGGTAATTAATCTAAAAATAATTTAGTTGGTAATTCTACACTTTCACCGAATCAATTATTATTTCTGTAATGTATTCAAATTTCAATACATAATGCGCCAATTTGTTGTTAAATGCCCAAATATATTTTTTAGCTGAGTCACGAGTCGGCTGCGCTCATTCGTGAATTATTACGGCGGTGTTGCTCACAGCGTTCGAAAATATATGATCAAAGGCATCCTTCGCTTGCTCCTTTAAATGTTCTTATTTCGATTTGCGGTCGGTTTTACGCGCAGGCTGAGAAAAGCGAACTCGAATAAAGACAATAATTTTGAACTTTAGCATATATCTATTCTCAATTTGAATATGAACGTCCTGTAGAAATCTTCAAAATTTATGGAATGAGGATTTAGTTTTTTGTACTAATTTGAAGGGGTAACATTGACAAAAGATACTAAGAGTTACCTTGATGGCATTATGAACAATTTACAATATTGGTCAAAAGAGGCTATTAAATAATGGGGGATTAACTTAGAGAGGTTCCTCTTTATATATTTAAATTTCGTTAACGAATTTTGAATTTTTTGCTTCATGGAGCGATAAATTTTATGCATATAAAGGTGCGACTCGAATGGTCATGTGGTGATTCTAGAAAATGAAATGAATTAGTTTTTTTTCCAAAAAAGATATTATGCCAATTTTTAAAACTTTCGTAGAATTTTTTTGCACCTATTTTTTTTAAAATTATGTATGGATTCTTATCGAGTCTTTCTCAACATTTTTTGGAGCCAACGATGTTATCAAAAATTAACTGCATTTATAGCTGCAGGAATGCAGCAAGTGTTTCTGTAGAATCATTGTAACTTTCAGTTCAATATACAGTTCAACTTCAACAGTTTAGTGTTCAATGTAGACATGATTCATAAATTATGTGTTAAACCTGATGACTTATGCATTCACAGTTGAGCTACTGCAGAGACATGTCCTGACAGATTGGTACATTTCCAATATCAAGCTCAAGAAGCACCTTAGTGTATCTTCAAATCCTAGCAAGATAAAATTGCTGAGGAAAAAATTCTTTGTTAGCTGAGTTTCTCCAGTATTATTCAGTTGTCCACGAAGCAGAAAGTACATGAGAGTTATGTATCAGTAAAATAGGACTAATAAAAAGTCAAGTGCCGCAGCAGTTAAAAAGGCAGAAAGACGCTGAGCCTACCAAGAAGGTTTATAAGGTAAGTTATCCCAAAATCAGTCCACCAACACACAACGATATGAAATTTATAATTAACTTTCAAAGTAATGTTTTATTTGGTTATTGCTTTATTTACAACTAGAAACGCTGCCATGTACAGTTTCGTGTTGTTGGCCGCCCAGGTCATGAATTGAGCTCTCAAATATACATGCTACAATCAACCAAAAACGTCAAATATGCGTTAGTTATCCTAGTTACGGTTGTAAAACTGTTTTTGTAGGCTAGCTTCATTGGCTCTGAGTAACAATCTCAGCAAATAACTCAACAGATTCAATTTCAAAGTCTAATTGTTCACAAGACTAAAAAAATACAGAACAGGACAGAATGGAACAGGACAGGACAGAATAAAACAGACCAGGAGCTATAAATATGTTGTTGATAAACAAGACAAGTATAAGACCACTAAGGCTACTTGTATAATCCAAAATGAATCGTCTAATCAATGTATTTTATAATTCAAGTTCAATGATGCCTCACCATAAATTATTGTTGAACTTCAGCAATGACTTGCCGTTTTTGAAATGATCATGTTTAAACAATTTTAGACTTTATTTGATACAGCAATCCTAATACTAAATCAGTGGCACTGGTATGATGAACAAGAATGCTGCTTTCTTTTAGGAGGTGATCTATATTACTGCCAACATGATCATATATAAGTTCAAAAGTTTCATTTTTCTTGCTCGATACCATGACTCCACGTATTGTCTTTAGTTGCCTTGTCGCTTGATGTCTCTATGATAAACATGCATCCCTTTCGATGTCAACTACTGCCATAAACAATGCTACATAATTGGCTGTTGTTTGAGACATATCCCATAGTTGAACAGGAGACGATTTGTACAAATGTTCCATGTATTGCAAAATGGTTTACATCTGTTTGATCAATGTCGGTAAAGTTACTGAAATTCAGATTTCGTCAATTATACTTGTCCATAAAGAGGTGGATACTTACAAATGGGACAATATGAGTATTCAATTAATTACATGCAGATAGTAGCAGAAGTCTTGTAATACTTCCAAATTGTGGAGCAGGTTATGTCGGAGTTAGTTCGTTTTCAACTGTTACAGCAACTTTTTTAGGGCAAGTACTAGGCTGAGACTTTACTCTGTCACAGTTTACTGCTCATAGGGGTCGTATGCCTTTGTCAGTAAGAGCATCGGTTCATTTTTCACAATAGGACAAAAATTAATTTCTAATCTGTCAAAATTGATGGTCAATTTTGGAAATTCGTTAATGAAACAGTCTGTGATATTGTCATGCATGAAAGTATTATGCACACCTCATGTATATATTCGAATATATTACCCTTAAATAAAGAAAAATGCTAGTAAAAACTGAAGCATTTTAAAAATATTCAATTCTCTATCAAGAAGTCCTCAACTAAACAAAATTGGTTTATTTTTCACATGCTTGACTTAAGAAGGCTCCTTCATATCAATCAACGAGATGAGTGCATTGTATACCAAAGATATTGACGACTCATCAGGACGCGAATTTAACATTGTTACAGTTGCCTCAGCAGATTGATCAAAAGTGTACCGAATGGCAGCTAAGCTCTTTTTGTCCTTTTCTTTTGCTTGCAGCATTGACATCTTTAAAGAATCAATTTCACATCTTAATTTATCGTTTGTGCTGCGATCGTCTTTGCGGTGTAGCATACTCTCTATATGAGGTTCACCAACTTGTAATATATTGTTTGATGCCACCAGCAATTGTTCCTTTTTGTAATATTCTTTGTTTGTTGGATGCTGCAGAGCCTGCATAAAAATTAATTCTGAACATATGCATATCCATTGAAAAAATAAATTCAGATTTCAAAATTTTTTTACATCCATTCAATTATAAATATCAGCATCAACTGACCAATGAAAGGATTAGAAAGCAATGATAAAATGCTGTTTTTCTAAATATATGACAGCCACTGTACAACATCTCAGGAGCAGTTGGACGATTAATATAATAGACTATATTAAAAGTATTCAAAACATTATTATTTACTTATTTTTATGTGAGCCTGGAAGAATATTAAAGTAGAGTTGAAAAAAGGATGAAATTGTATTTTATGATGTTATATTTTAATAGGAAGGATTTTAAGAATGCAATTTGTCATTGAGGAAAAACATGTTTATAATTCCTCAGGTTATAATGAGTTCATATATTATGCAAAGGCATATTTTAGCATAATTATAAAAGGTAAACAACGTAAATTAAATTAGTACCAAAAAAATCACTAACTTGAAATGCTGCATGTTTACACGTAAAAAAAATTAATTATTATTAGATGGAAATTATCACATTTTGAAACATATATAGCGATAATTGATGCGGTAATCCTAAACTAAATATTTCTGCAAGAAATTGTGAAAATGGAAAATTACTATTAGCTACAAAAACCTGTATTGCATAGAAAAATTACTAAATTTTTCATCCAAAAATATTTAATTTTCACGGAAGAATCGAATAAATGAAAAATGAAAGTATTTCTGTCTTAAGTGTATTTTCAGTAATAAATGCCTTAGAGTAGCGCCAGGTTTCTCGCAAAAGTTTCATTTGAATCAGCAGTTACATCGAATAAACAAAACAATATGTCAACAGGATAGAACAATTAATGAGTGATTCATGTCTAGTAGACTATAAGTTACCTTCGATGCGAGTATCTCATTAAGAACAAATAAGCTTTGTTCGGAACGTAAGTGCGTCAAGTGTAGGCTCTTAGGCGTAAAATCTCTAGATATGAAGTAAGATGATGATCGAGATTCACTATAGCGCGGTACACCTCCTACTTGTTTGTCGATATTCTCATGCTTGATCATTCTTTAATTGTACTGAGTAGATCGTAAAATTCCTCAGGTAAAAAGAAGTCTCAAATTCAGAACTCAAACTTCGTCCAACTCTTTGCGAATTGGTTAGCACAGTTTAAATCATAGTGATGCTCCTAGTTTGGACATTAGTTTGTCAAGTGCTCATATATGCAACTTGAGATATTTTACTGCAAAACAATTGAAAAAAGTTTCAAAAAATCAGGGGTAGACACGGTTCCCATTACCACTACAGATCCTGTCCCTAACTTGGAATCCTTAATAACATTAAGACGGATTCTATCCTAATCTTCTAGAAAGCCTTGATAAAATCAAGACTGATCCCAAAGTAATCTTTTGAGATCTGCTCTCTTAATTTTGGCAGATCTCATTCGGATCTTAAGATCTCTGCTAAAAATTATGGATCCCATCCGATCTTGAGATCTGCTTGAGTTCTTGTGAAAGATCCCCCAGTGCTCTTGTAACAGATCCCTATTTGAAAGACGGATCACAGAGTTAATTTATATAGAACCATAGGATTAGGGCAACACAAAATGGAAATCAGTAAATCTTGTACTGTACATATAAATAACTCTACAGGTACGCATCACAAAACATCTTCACGAAAAAGGTTGATGTAATGAAAAAATCATTCAATCTATAGAAATTCAAT
Source organism: Vaucheria bursata (assembly GCA_032358265.1). NCBI lineage: Eukaryota > Xanthophyceae > Vaucheriales > Vaucheriaceae > Vaucheria > Vaucheria bursata. The sequence continues at coordinate 65,173 of JAULBW010001327.1, read as the reverse complement.
TACACTTGTACTGTGGTACAGTATTGTGTTAGGATTTGGTTGTTACGCCCTGCTTTCTATCTGGAGATTCTGATTATTTGTCTAATATCATTTGTATTTACCTACATCTTAGAACAAATGTGCTGTCAAAATTCACTCTTGGCAACGTATGTATTGACCTGATAATATGCCATTGCATTCACATTCTTTGTAATTGCTTTGTTCTATCTCTGGTACGTAGATATCAAGATCACGTCAAAACATATGGTAAACTGAGCATATTTAATTTCTAATTATTATAAATGTGTTTCAAACAAGACTCAAAGCTGGGATAATGTTAGGACTTAAGCCAATGTAGTCGCACGGGTCGGAATCAAGTGACAGTTCCCAATTCTCCCAGTACCAGGACAAATTCATTGTTGTATGTTTTATATCCATAGTAAATATTCATAATTAGTACTGCATTGTTAGTAGTAGTGCTAGTAGTTTAGATGTTGCATAATTCGAGTTAATGTGTGCAGTTTATTTTGTATCATGTTGTTTCCGCTTCAGTGGCAGAAACAACAGCATATACTATTACGTTTTTCCTGTTAGCTGTTCTTATTTTGTGCTTAAATTCATTGGGAAGATTGAAAATTTTGTCCTTGTTTGTGCATCTTTTTGCCTGGTTAGTTCTGGCTTTACTCCGTCAACACGTTTGGTTTTTTCGCTCCTGACAGATAAAGAGTATATTTACACAAATATGAATTGTGTTGCAGGAGGTAAACATACTTTACAGCAACACACAAATCTTAAACTTATCCCATCACCAAAAGTCCAGCAATGATTTGCCATAAACTTAGAATTCTAATATGCAGAACAATGACTTGCCTTAAAACAGAATTCCACAGCAATAACATGAATTTAATCATCAACAAGTTATTTCCTAACACTAATACTATTCAACAGTTACTGTAAAAAAAGCTTACAGATTTAAAATCTTAATGATTTGAATACTAAGCTTTTCAAAAAGTCCTGACTAAAACCAGATCCAGATTAAACAAATAGCAAAGAACTAAGTATGCAACAGATCTATGGAAGAAACAGGGGTAAGAGGAGAGACTCAACTGTTCTTAATTGAGTCTCAGAACAAAAGAGTGACCAAGAATAGAATAATGAAACAAGACAGAATTGTAAGAAACTGGTTATAACTACTGCACGCGTAGCTCAAAGGTTAAACAGAGAAATGAAAATTTAAGAGAAATATATACAACAGTTTACTTATCAGCTTACTTCATATATCAACAAAAGTGAATCTTGTCAACACAACTGGATATACAATTTTCAAATTCAAACAATTCTAAGTCAATACAAAATGATAATCAAACAAATATATATCCCTAAGTAGAAAATGGTGCTAATAAATCTTTTTCTAACAGTAATATGGCTAACACTAATATTTAGAAGAAACAGGACTAAGGCAAAATGCAGGCAAGACATGGCAATAACATGGATTACAAGAAAATAGGACCAAGAAAAAAGAATGCAATAGATTATCAATTTGTTTCTGCTGCTGAAGCAGAAACACAGTTCTTGATTTTTACTTACAATCCAAAACCAACTAAATTAATTAGATTAACCAAATATGTGCCACATAGATTATGAAAACCAATATATATATATTGATATATGTATTACTTATGATAAATTGCCAAGTGCAACTAAACAAAATCAGTTAGGAACTAATCCTAACAATTACCTCTCTGGTCACACAAACTTTAAGAGAAGTAATGGTATCATTGACCATAGCAATAGCAACCTTTCCAATAACAGAAGAAGCAGTAACTGCTTTATCTTGATATAGTTGACCATGGGGGCCTACAATATATGTGTTTAATATAGTGTCACTGTCAGTGCAATTTGGTAATTTGAAATCATAACCATCTATATAACCGTTCATTCCAAAATCTGCGTCAAGTCCAGAAAAAAGATCAACTTTCCCTATAAAATGTATCCAATTGCAGCTACTTTCAAAATAAATATCTTTTAGTTCTAAATAACATTAATACATTTATTAATCTCTTGCCTTAATTTCAAGCCAGCCATAAGTTTATCTTTTCTGAACAAAAAAACAGTACTTAGCCATCCAAGTATAAAGGATACTCTTCATAAAAAGTTATATTTGGCCACAAAATTAGCGTCCATTGTTTAATGTAACAATGTATTCATTTTGACCATGAAGGTTAAATAGATTGAAACTGTTTGACATCTTGTCAGCTGTTCAACCTACAAGGATTTCATTATTACATAAACTAGCCAACTTTACAAAGGCTTTTTTCACAGCAGTATCAGTACCTCATGTTCTGCCCAACTAGTTAACAATTGAATCAAATTAGGTTAAGATTCTGCTGGCTTTACAGATATACAATTGAGGTGCAATATCAAACACATTTTCCTGTCAATTCATTTCTGTCAGGAATTAACTTATACTAGTTAGTTCCTTTTTCTACTTTAGCTGCAGATGTTCCTATTTGGAACATTCTTTAATTTATGCTAGTCACATTCTCAATAAGTGGCTAGTCATGCAATTGGTCTGAAATTAGTAATGTTGTGTTAGAGAAGTGTAATCATTCCTCACAACAGGTTAAGATATAATTTACATTTGAGCTTTTCCTCTCTTACATTGTTTGCTTGCTTGCTGTGTCACAACAACTTCTGCCAAGAATTTCACACTAAGACTTCACCTCTAAAAATGGGTCAACTTTCGATGCTCAAAGTTTTGGACTGTCAGATTGCATTTCTATTTTTTTATTAGATATAAACTGTCTTCAAGCTGGTATGAACTTGTTTGTAGCAAATATAATCAATGTAAAATTGCAGGTAGCCTTAATATTACCTTATTTTTAAATTTGCATCAATACAGCTATCTTGCATCATATCTAAACAATGCACAATAAAGAGCTAATGCAATGCAACACAATTTACCGTTACATTTTTGAACCAGTTTATTCTAATTTTAAAACTAATTCTAGCAGCAATAGAAGCAGTTAAATGATAAAATTAGTGATGAGACTACCAGCAGTGGAGCCAGTAGAGTCAATAAATGAGTTGCTAAAAAAATTAAATAAGCAATTGTCGCAAGTGTACCCTTTTTCAATCAATCTAAGTTGTGCCAGCACCACAAAATGCTCATCTATTCTTCAGTGTTTATTGATAATAGGTAGGATGATTTATTCCTGATTTTTTGTTTTGCAGTTTCTTGCATAGATAGTGAATTAGAATAACTAACATTTTTAAAGATTTTTTTGCGGTAGATGTTTAACATGTAATAAACATATACAGCATCCTAACATAAGCACTTGGCTAATAGATTAAACTACTTAGCTGAAACTGGAGCATTTGAAAGAGACAGAAATAAAGTTATAGCAGCTATATGAGTTTAAAGTAGAGTTTGACAAATTATACTTGAAAGTTTTGAGTTTGATGACTAGCATATTTGTTTTGCTGAATACAATGAAAAATAGCATTGTAGAGGCTGGGTCTCTTGTCTAGGAGATGAACTAAAGAAACAAAAGTACTCGTGTGGAAGGCCAGATACAGTTAAACTAAAGCAGTGGAAGAGGTAAGCTTATTGAGGAAATCTTTCTTGTTTTCAAAATTAGTTCTTGTTTAGATTGGATTGGATCAAAAATGAAGGTAGCTAGAAGAGTAACCACCACCAACTACTGCTGTTAGCTCATTTCTGCTGCCTGAACTTTACATACATTCCATTCTGCCACTACTTACTTAATGAAACTAAATTGCTTGCATCTTTCAGTATTGTGAATCCCCTATGATTCAGAGATGATCGCAACACAACCAGAAATGATAAATATTTAGTACTCATTTTGAAGCAGTGCTAAATACTCTTGCCATGTCTATCTTAACTATTGGCAGCAGTATTAGAAATCTATTAAAGGCATATTCTTTGCTGGTTGCAGTTTTGTCCTAATGAAATATGGTCTGGGCAACCAGAGCTTTTTTATTGTGGGAAGACCATAGATGATGATATGAATTCTTGCCGTAAACAATTTGATTTTGCTAATTAAAAACTATTATGGCTTTGTTGAAAACAGTTCAATCATTTTACTTTTATGTATAATATGCAATGGCACTTGAATAACTGAATAATGTAATAACTTGCTCATTACCCAGTTGGTAACAGGATAAAGTTACAATCTAGAACAGATCCAGGCCCTTTTTTCTGACTTTGCTGGTCAAAGGTAATCTGGAATTACTATAACCTAGGTGAGTCTATATAGTTTATCCATTTTTAGTAAGGTGTATGGCATTTTTGGGTTCCCATGACTCGGATCTAGCAGAAAAACTTATGCAATCAAATTAAGCTGGATGGATAACTACAGATTTTTCTTGTAGCAAGTTTTTGTCTTTTTAGGCTCCAGTACTTTCCTATCAGCTGATGCCAAGGCTCAGTGTCATTTGATATAACAAAATTTGAGCCCAATAGATCACTGGAAAGGTATGAAATTAAAATGGAGATGACTCTGTGACTGATTCAACTTGAGCTCAGTATTAGCTGCCTATCACCTTTTTTTTCATGACATGGTGACCAATTTATGAACCTGGAGGTAGTAGGCAACAAGATTAAAAAGTGGCTTAAGAATGACTACAAATGAGAGTACAGTACTAAGAAATATATTGAGCCTATGCTACCGTATAATAGATTTTTTCATTGCTGGCATCATAAATGGATTTTAACTGAAATTGACAAACTTTCAATGTGTATCAAACAAAACTGTTTTAATGATATTTTTATCACAATATTACATTCCCACATCATCCTTATCACTATCTACATAAAGCCTGCCACACATTAATCTTACAAATCACCAATACCATCTCGAATCCTATTATACCAAATATTTGTCACTACCACCACAAACATTTTTCTACATTTCAACTGCATTTTCTCAGTACTTCTTTGCTAATATTTCCATTTATCATTTGCAACTTCATGTCCAACATTGATCCAGGCAACCCCACAATTACTTAGCTTGCCAAGCCATGTCTCCACTTTCCAATTTGTTATTCTTTGCAGCACCTAATCAGTTTTCTTATCATATCTACAGTACGCTGCTACTTTCCAGTGCAGCTAGACCAGCATTAAGGGAACACCCAAATATATCATAGCATATCTAATAAATTAATATATACTATAACTTACTATTGCTTTTTTATTATTTGTTATACTAACTTGCACTTTCCTTTGTCTTGTATTCATTACCTTAAAAATCTTAGGTTCCATGAACTAGTTCCTCCTACTTATCTTTAAAAATTTTCAGAGCTACTTCAACAACAGCTACATCTCTTAATTTAATCAAGTAGTATACCACAATATAAAACAGTCAAGCCAGTAAAAAGGCTCTAGTATTGGAGCTAGTGAAGTTAGTAAAAGTTTACTGAAGAATTAGAAGGTCACTAACAAGTGATGCCCCTATTTGATGCATGTAATTTGTGCTAATCTTGCAAAACATTTTTTAACTTCTTTATATGTAGTAATAAAATGTTAAATAGTCTTTTCTTCTTTGTACTTTCTTTTTATGGTTGCTTGCATTAGTAGATAACAGATAACAGACAAAAACTACAAAAGTCAGTTTAAACTTGCTCTTGAGCAAGTTAGTTTGAGTATTGGTTTTGTTCATTATTAAGAACAATAAAGATAATTGCTATATTTTTGAATTAGATAAAGTGTACACTTTTGTTCATAATTGGCATTTTGAGACTGAAAATTAATATGTTATCAAAGTTAGTTTATTATATTTTCAAAAATAGTTCAGTCCGTTTTGACCCAAATCACAATAATATTTAAAGTCATTACTTTTATTTGGGGTTGTTAGAAACGTGAAACACAAAGCACAAGAAGCTGACAGAGATGTGCATATTTATTATGCACTAATTCTGTTGATAGAAGTAAGCTAACTTCATCAACACAACAAAATATATAACCTTACTGGTATATGTGTGATCAATTTAGTTTGAACGTCATATATAAAAACTAACCGCAGCTATAAAAATAAAATTAATCCCTAAGGGAGTTAATTCCTAACAGGGGTATTCTCTACTTTATTGCTGATTTTTGTGAAAAGTATAAATGAGTGGAATCTCATTCATGAAATTATAGGCTATTTGAACTTTAAAATAATGATAGTGAATAGTATAAAATCTTCAAGAATACCCAAAGGAAAAAGGAGCCATTAGATTTTGTTAAAGTAAAATCATAACTATTCACAATACAATTAAAACCATGGTGATATTACCAACCCATGTTAAATGAAGTATATATTTCATGTAGATTTTTGCATTGTCTCTGCAATATCATTTCCATTCTACATTCTGTCAGAGATGTCAGCAGAATTAAGCAGAAATTTTGGGTATGTTGAAGATGTATCATCTGACTTATTTCTTATCATGCTTTCATATTTTATTTGTGACAATTATGCTGCTCATTTGGCATTGCACTTTCTTGCATGGTGGATAAATAATCTTTTCTCGTTGTTAACTTTCTAACATATAATTTCTCATGCTTTACTTTTTATTTTTCAGTTTGTGTATTATTGCTTGCTTTCATGGTGATGTAAGCATTACAGAGCTTACTATCTTAGCTTATCTTGCTGTCTCCTCAAAAAGCTTATATTTTTCAAAGCTTTAGAATTCTGTCAGGAATTGATCATTTGCACAATGTGTTTGTGCCATATTATATCATTGATTTTACTTGTCTGACATGATTTTGTATAAAAGTATAACTCTGTAGTGTTTGTTGATGAGACTCATTCTTGGCAACATATAAATGAGAAATTAAAATATGTCATTGTGCATACTTTTTATCTTGTATTTTCATCACCTCTATGTGTCTACTAGCACATTTTTGACTCTAACAATTTTTTGATAGATGTTGCTGCTAACTTGCCAAACCTTGCAAATAGAGGTACTATGTTGCTTTTGTCAGTGATAAATTAGATATTTGCATAAGTATATCATTTCACTGAAACTGTGCACTTGTTCCATTCTCAGTTTGCTTATTTTACTTCTAAACTAGATTTATATGGCATTTAATGCCTTCTTGGATTATAACATCAATTAACATGAAATTTTCATTTTGCATAGTTTTCACACTGCCATTCATAGTTGTCTGCTATAATTGTGTCTTACCATTGAAAGTTCAGATGACCTCTCTTCAGCTGAAAGTGGGGACATGGTACAATTCTCTGAAGCTGAATATATTTATCCTGAACAATTTGAAATAATAAATTTTAATAGGTTTTAGTTGCTTGTGGTAAATATTTCATGAAAAAAGAATATAAGAGGGCATGCAATCACAAATGCTAGTTTTTAGGATGCAATGAAAGCAATGAATTGCTATTCTTGAATTACTTTCATCAAATCAAATCTAATTCATTAACATTCGATGTAACTGTAACTGTATCTTCATTGATTTTCTTAATGAATTTCAATCAAATTTCAAATAAAATTTGTAACGGAAAAATAGAAATCTGAAAATCATCACAAGTTCATGGATCCATGAATCTTGCGCTTCTGTGGATCTTGTCCGTATTTCTCCTGAACACGTCGGCCGGAAAAAATAATTTTCCTTATGAAAGACCTCCGAATCTGTTCGAAAACATATTTGATGTCTTGGTGCCAATATCTGGTTATTAAAAGCTTACTTACTATGTTATTTATGATAAAATATTCATCGTCCCTGGATTTAGTATAGAATTCCCACTTGGAGTGCTTCTTGGTTCTTCCTTGCAAATAAGGAGTTTCATCAAGAATGAGCATGGACATCGACCATGGTTAGCTGATAAAGGAGGGCTTGTTGAGGGTGACAAGATCATTGGAATCGATGGAAAAAGCACCGTTGGACAATCTCCAAGTAGGTTGGGAGATATCTTCAAGTTACTGAGAAACTTCAATCATATCACAAGAAGTATTATAGCTGACACTGTTGGTTTTTAAGTTTGATTTATCGGCTGGGTACCCAGAAACCCCTTAATGATTATCTTCTTGGTCTTATCGATTTTCATTGTTCGATTCAATATTTGATGTTTTCACTTTAAGAAATTACTGTCACCAGCATTTATTTTCTCCACTATTTCTAGCTCGAATTTCATCGCTGTATTTTCTTATTTAATTTAGATGAATTTGCTGCCTCTCTTGAAATGGCTGTAAATCGCCTTCAACAAGGTATATATATAGTATACCGTGCGGGTATATTGATTGTCTGAAACTGAATTGGGAAAATCATATTATTTCTTTGGGTATAGATGCTTTTAAACTTGAAGGCAAAGTAGTGTCATTGACTGTAGAGCACCACCCTTACGTATCGAGTGACAAAATTGGAGATATTTGTCAAGATCATAGACGACTGAGCAGTCTCTATTCACCTCTAAATCGTTACGAAGCTATCATATCGCAGGTGTTCAAAGTACTCATGATAAGCTGCTTAAATGTAAATATTTAAACTCATTGGTAAAATGAACTAATGTAACATTGCTGTAAATTAACAAAATACTATACATAGATTAAACTACAACTTAATGCTCGTTTTATGTGTACTTTCTTATTGGCATGTGATTTTAATGTACTAAATTAGTCTTTTTTTCATTGCTGATTTACTAGTTTTATCCCATCTAAGTAAAAAAATTTACATCATTTTTTCGTCTATAGAGAGATGTGGTAAAACTCAAACGCGACATAGGTCCTATTTTATTTTCAACGATTGCCGATTGTTTTCTTGCATTGTAATATCATTTTGTTATACTCTATAATATCAATTAAAATGTATTAGAATATTAAATTTCATGCTCTTTTGAATGTTTATGAAAAATTAAGTTTACAGGTAAATTCAAGTTTTTTTATTGTCAAAAACTGTTTGGACTTATAAATACGATGGACATATTCCTATTTATGCATGCATATTTAGTTGAAAAATTTTTAACTTTATTTTTTTGTTGCCTCAAGCAATAAAGTTACAAAGTTTGAAAGTGTTTTGTGGTATTAGTCGTTTTATGCTGATTGGATATTTTTGGATTAGTCTTGGGAGTACGTGGAGATCCGAATAGAGATCTTAAAAGGTTAAGTTCAGTGTGATATTGCGTTGAAATAGTTTCCACATGTAATAGTATTGCTGATTTATGCTCATTTGTGAGCAAGTGTGTGCAATGGAAGTAATTGAAACTATATCAGTTATGTTAGATACGTACTCTTAAAAAATAAAAAATGCTGTAGCCATAAACATATATCTAAAAGAATGTTTTTTTATTTTTCCGAACATTTAAATGATAATTAATCCCTCTTTGACAAGTGAAAATATTCATTTGTTTTACAGTGACAAACAAAATTTGTGTACACTAAAATTCTTGTATGTATAATGTATGCACAGTGCCAACACTAATCGCAAAACTAACTGCCTATTTACAAGTATCTTAGGTGCAATCTACCATTTAAATAGAGAAAATTTGTGATAGTTTTTCTACCTGACTCTAGATTTTCGGTAACAAGTGAGAAGTCCAGCAAAACTTTTGAATACATATATTTACATGGAAAGAATAGTTTTTGGTATCTTTCCTATGATTCTTATATTTTGTTTTGAGATATATTTCTGGAAGAGCGTAGACATTGTCTTTGTAGGGGTTAAATTTTTAGTTCATATATGATATCTATGCAATATCACTTCATTAGGCAAGCTGGCACATTGATGTGAGTGTTGGAGAACTGCATGTTGGAAGTTACAATGTGACAAAAGCTCTGTTTGGAAATGATCCAGCTGATTGTAAGAAACGAGCAATTGTGTGGGCCTTTCCAGGTGAATTTCTTCCTTTTTGTCATGATTTCAGTTGTTATAGAGAATTCAATGGTCAACACCGTATTTTAATGACTTTTGGCTTGTCATCTATTTATTTTTGTTCAGAAATAAAATTTAGGAACAATTTATGAAAGACTGAAATAGTGTATAATAATTCATTTTCCTTTTTCTAAAAGACCCATTGCCATGATTTTTATGATACTTGCAGTATAAGCTTATGTAAAATGCAGCATTTTATTTAGTGAAGCTTAATTTATTACACTGTTAATGCATCAACTTTCACTATTGCATTCAGGCCTCCTTGCTTTCTTTACTATGCGCTGGATATTGAGGTTATCATTGTGCATCTAACACTTTATACTTTGCAACTCAAAATTGGCAGTTGAAAACAGTTAGAAATAAATTAATTTTTTGGGATAGAAATTTCTGTTTAAAAATTTTAGAATCTATTCAGTTTTAGCTGCATTAAGGCTAAAAGCAATGTGTGACTTTTTTGCATGAACAAAATAATCATGTTTGAGTTCATTTATTTGCTGATTAATTTTTTATTTTTACTTTTCCGAAAAAATGAAATATGTAGCATGTGAAACAAATCAGCTAGGAATTTTTTTGTTATGTAAGTATAATTTGGTATGTTAGATAATGCATGTGATGAGATAAGAAATGGGGATTTCATTAATGGTTCGCATGTGCTTGTTAAGCGTGGAGATTGCAACTTTGATGTGAAAGCTGACAGAATTCATACATTTGGAGGATTCAGTATGGTAATTGTTGACTATGGACCTGGTAAGTTTAGCATATAAATACATACATTCTTATATATATATATATATATGTATATATAAAGTATAAATATGTGCATACGCTTGATATGTTGACTTTTCAGTATTGCATTTTACAATAGAAAACATAAAAATTAGTCTTTACTACATTTCTTATGCATTCAGAGTTATATTAAAAGTAAACAAAAGATATGTATATGTGTACATGTGTGCATGCGTAAAAATATGTGCGGAAAGACCTACTTGTTACTATTGCGTACTTTATTATTATTAAGCAACTGGAGCAAAAAATGATCATATTTTTTCGAAATTTTTTCGAACTTTACCAATTAATACCAAGTAAATATTATCAGCTTCAATTTTTTTCCAGTTCTGAATACTCTTGTTGTATGCTCTCCAATTTAGGCATATTTCAAATGGAGGCTTCAAATAGTTCAAAAATTAGTATTCCATCAGTAATGATCAGTAGCTCTAGCGGAATAAATATAGACAAATATATTCGAAATAATCCGATACAAGGCGTTTACGGACGACTTGCACTTTCAAAAAAATGTTTAAATGAAGATAAAAAGTTACATGCACTGCACTATGAGATTGAGAGTTCAACAAGTGCAAATGAAAGTAATGCCACAATAGATAAGCAAGCAATTTATGAAAGCAAAAACAAATTTCAGATAGAAAATTCTGAGGAATTTTCCGGTGGAGTTTTGAAGCTTTTCAATAATGTAAATGTTTTTGCTCATGAAGTTGAATTTGTAAGGTAAGTTTTTTCTTCATTTTCTACATCTCTATATATATATTTTGTAGAGTTCAAATTTAAAATAAGCCTTATTTAATGTGATTTGCTCATGCAGATAGAACATAATGATAATGTATTTTAATATTGTCACGAATTTTTGGTTAGTTGTGGGTTTGAGGGATCACTCAGGACTTAGTTGAAATATGACTGAACTTCCAGTATTAGTTTTAAAGAATTATTAATTAAGATGAGTGAAAAGGTAAATTGCGTTTAGACAGAACTGCATTGCATTATTTAAGTGATGTATTTAAATATTTCAAATGTATTCTAAGACTCTGTATGTCTATAATTATGAATGTACAACTAAATACGCTTGCATTTTCTAACAAGAAAGTTGCTATGATCTCGACTCAAAAATTTTTGTGTGAGAATTAAAAATAAGCCAACTCTACCAGTAACAACTTTTATGCAATTTTAAATGCATAAATTAATAGATCTAGCACTTTGAAATGAAACAGTGCATTTCACATTTATTATTTTATCAATTTGAATGAATAGATTCAGTTTGGAAAATACTAAATTTCAGGGAAAAGACTAATTTTGATATTTTTCGATTAAAATAATTTCTAAAATTTTTAGTATTAAGACAGCAGCCACTTTGTGTAAATGACTCAATAACATTTGAACTTATTTTTTATTTTAATAATTGAATCATTACAGCTTAAAGGGTAACAAAATTTTGGAGAACAACTGAAAAAGACACACCAGATTTAACTGCTTTCAACTAAATAAAATTTACTTGAAAAGTGCATTAACAATTGAAATTTTGTATCATACATGCCATGTAGTACACAGAAAAAATACTTCTAAACTGTTATCACTCTTAAACGACAATTTGAAATGATCAGTTTAAAAGGCTCATTTGGAAATTATGTTACAAATTTTTAATTTGTATAATAAAAAAAATACATGTAAATATAGTCAAGTGCTTACATGTTTTTACATTACCGTGGATTTTTTTCAGTTATAATGGAAACGTACTCAGTTTCAACTCTGAGTACAGTTTAACTACGTCATATTCCAAGTTTTGTGAGAAAGAGCTACAACAAAGCTATTGTATAATCTTATTTGAAAAAAATGAAGGACTTGAAATATCGCTCATTGAATTTGTGCTCAAATCATTGGAAGAAGTAGGAAGGACTACTAGTAAATCAGCATTGGCGTTCATACTGGTAATAAAAATTTTAAAGTTTCATTGCTATAAACTGTAGTACTGATATATTTGCCGTTTCGAGTATATTGGATAACATTTTCAAAGTCCCAGGTATAAGAGTTAAGTTCAGTGTAATATCAAATTGACAAGCTTTCGTAAATGCTGGAAGACTGCTCACATAAGCTTGGTAATAATAATATCCACATGTTTTTGAATCAAATATTCTATAGATGTTTTACCAAACTGAAGGCCCTAGTTGTTTTATATGACCAATATATCTCGAATATAAGGTTAGGTCTTTTATTATGAATTTATCAGATTTTTAGCAATGTCCTCTTCCAACGAATAACCCACCCGCAAGGGGATGCATATATCCCAAAAGTACCTTCTGTGAGTTCAAATGAACATCAACATTGATATCGTTTTTTAAATGCGGTGCAGCTAATATTACGTACTGTAGTAAATTTAAGTGAATTATGGGTTTGTATTTCAAATTTATATAAACTTCAATGCAGAATCAAAAAGAGAATGAAAGAGCTACAGAGTAGAATCTGAACTATAAAAATAATAGATAAGCAATGTAAATGCATCTTCTAATTATTCTAAAAAAGTTATTCAGGCAAACTAGTCCAGTGTAAAATCCAGTATAAATAAATATATATATATATATATAGTAATAATATTAAAACACAATTATAGAATACTTTAGACTAAATTACACCAACAGAAACTTTTCTGATATCTGAATTTTTCATTTATTGAATTGGAATATGAGTGATTGCACAGGTCGATATGTGTCCATTCAAAGAGAATTAGTTTAGAAAATAATGCTAAATGCTGGCTGATAGAAGCATTCTATCCCTTTCGTAAATATGGCAGATGTTTGATGTAATCACTTGACAAGCAGGAAATGCAAATATTAATAAATCATATTTTCTGGAAATAATTATCTATTTTAATATATCAATCTTTTAAAGCACACAAAAAATGCCATATTTTATACCAATGGAAACTTTTTCCTATGTATACATATGTATATCAATCTATACTTCAAAATGCTTTATTATAGATGAAAATTTTTTATTGTGAATTACAGCCAAAAGGAGCATGCATATCTTCCTTTTCTATAAAAGAGTTATTTCCACAAGAGCTTTGGTACTCTAAAATACCTCTTTTATTTCTTGAGTACAATGAAAATTTGAGCAAGCTTAAAGATATAGAAAAGGGAAAATTAGAGAAAAAACATAATGTTTTACATCTTTGGGATAGCTTACATGACATAAAATGGCCAAAAAATGTAAAAAATAGAAGACGACTACTGAATCGTTTACAGGAGACTCACTGCAATGAATATGCAAAAACCGATGGAAATGACTCACGATGTACATTTCTACTGAGCGCTTTTAAAAATATTTCAATTTGAATAAATAGATGGCAGTGCGGCAATGTCGTTTGCAATATTTGTGCATGGAGCAAATTCTACTGAGTACTTATTTTATTGGCTGAGGATTTGTAGCTATTTATTTGAACTTTGGAGGCTAATATTGACCGCATAGCGCACATTTAAATTTTATATAAAATTTTTTTTCTGTAGCGCGTTTATGCATACCTACATTCCAATTATAATGCATATATACAAATATATATTTTACTTGGATTAGAGAGAGCTAAGGTTCATTACACAACTAAAGTTATGAATAAAAAATTTCAGCAAAATAAGCATTTTCATATTACGTAGGCCTGTTTAGAGCATTTTCGTTGTTTTGGATTTAGTCTGTAAACTGTAGTGTTCAGAGCACACTTCAGACTTATCTTAGATTGTAATGAGTAAAATTAAAGTAAAGCTGATGCAGTTGAGTGACATTACTATTCGCATTATAATTCATTTTTGCTCATGCTTTCCAGAAATGTACATGGCCTGAAATGGCAGTTTTTTTAGATATATGAAAGAATACGACAGGAGCCAACCAATATGAGTGCAATGTCAGGTGTCACATATATAAATTTCTGAAGTTGATGAAAATTTAAATGAAAGAAAGGGTCAATGTAGTGTTTGATTAAGTTGATGCCTATACATTGACCTTCAAAATGATATAAGCCTAAACTAAGATGAAAGAGTCATTTTGAAGGAGCTAGGAAAATAACTGAAAGACAAAATTGTTTTAGAAACTTTTTCTGTGCCCACATATTCAAATATTGGCTAGTACACTGGATTTTACACTATAGGTCCTAGTCTGTACCAATATAATCATTAACTAGGCAGCGTTAACGATACCTTAACAATTTTAACGAGATATAAATCAATTTACATAACATTTGATGAGTGTAATGGCACCATTTCATGGAACTTTTTGCTTCATAGCAATAACTTTTCTAAAAGTAATAAATATTATGAGCACTAATAATTGTAAAAGAACATTTATTATTTAAGATTGAAGCTATCCATTGACCCTTCATCAGTTATTGATGACATTTCTCTCAGAAGATAACGCACCTACCAAAGTAAATACAATCGGATTAATGAATTAGTAAAATAAATTTAATATACAGGTAAATAAGGCAAAAAGTAAACACTTTCAAGAATAAAATAGATAAAACTTTTCAGAATAATAAGAAACAAGAGCAGCTTTCACAGAAAAAATAGACAAGAGTAAATATCATTAAGAAATTAAATGGGCAACATATACAAACCTTTATGAATGGCAAAGTGCAGAACTTTCAAACCTTTAAAAGCTAAAAAGAAAATCTTTCTGATCTAAAAGACTGCGATACATTGATTATATCATTTTAAAGCAAAGAAAATAAGCTAAAAGATTCTATAAATATATTAAGCTCACAAAGGGACCTCTACCCATATTTTAACTTTAAACTTATTCAAAAGGGCAAAGGAACTTTAAAACTTATTGAATATGAAAAGGGACTATTAAATTAATTCAAATTTGAAAAGGCAAAGATTTGAATACATATCAGTATATTCGTTTAAATCACCCTGAGTGTTCTATTTGAGAAATGATAGAAATAATTGACTGGTTTGGACTATCTCGATAAGGTTAAATTTACCTTTTCCCGAGTGCTGTTTGATTCATTTTTCAAAACCAGTATATCAGTAAATGCTTTTAATCCAAAATCATCAGATATGCATTTGAGACTGCCTAACCTATCCAAATGTCTATATAAAATCTCAAATATGGTGCCACCGTGATGATCTTGACACTGCATAATAGCCATTACAAACCAAAATGTTATTCAAAATTTATAATAGTAACAATTATGATCAAAAATAAAAATGCAGAACATCATCCACTAATAGTATTATTCAGTATCATTGATAGTAAATTTATTTTGTAAATAAAAGTAATATTCAAAATCATAATAGTAATAATTGAACGTCATGACCAATAATTGCAATATTCACTATCATCACTAGTAATAATTCTGACAGGTAATAGCAATATCTATGATTGATGATATAGTACTTATGAAAAATCATAGTAATCTCATTATTAACAATAATAATTTTCATGCAGGGTGATCATTTGAAAGTTTACCAGCAAAAAAATAAATAAATACTAACAACATTTTTCTTATAACTAATTCACCACACATTAATTATAATAACCCAACCACACATTCAGCCAATAAAATAAAGCAAAAAAAACATTCTTTTTGCATCGCAATTTCACATGCAACATGATGCCCAAAATCAGCTTAGATTGACTAAAAGCTATTGAATGAGCCCATGTCACTATAATAGCTGTCTAAAGTTACATTCATTTTAAACAATTTTGATTTAAGTAAAAAAGAATATCTTTACATGTTAAAGTTCTAGCTCATTTACGAATGAAAAATATTACCTTGTGATATTGCCGAATCTGCTCAATTGAAACTTGACTGTTCATGGCAACACGTGGCAGCACGACAGCTGCATCGATGGCAATCAAATAGAGAACAGTACCTGCAATGACTCTGACATCTATAGGCTCGTTACTCATGACCGATTCATCACAACATGGCAAATACAAAGGAATAACTTGATGAATTTTTTCTCGAAATTTCTAAAAACAAAAATCATTTAAATTTCTAACGGTGACATATAAAAATTAAAAACCTACATATTAAGATGAAGTTAATAAAATGTAAGAAAATCTATTTTAAAATAAGAGGAGATAAACATTTAAATTCAGCCCAAAACGATGGAAAACGTGAAGTCTACGGTTTATATGCCGTTGATGATGCGGGGTAAAAAAATTCTTAATTTTTACAGTTGCACCAGAATAGCTTCAAGCATTAATTACGAATGCACACTGAGAGCAATTCTCATTACACCCACACCCATCACAGCGCAAACAAAGACTCAAAAAAGTTTTAACGAAATCAAGACTGGTTTCCTAGATGAGTAACAAGTACACAGTTATCAACCCAGAAAAATATCTTCAAGAGCGCAAAAAAAGTAATTTTTATAGAGAAAGAAAAATCTGCAAAAAAACGTACATTTGACACCTCAAAACATTTAAACTGCAAAACGACCCATCAAAATATGCAGGCTCACGACTGAATTAGGTCATTTTTAGGCATGATTGACTAGGATAAGGTGAATAGCTTGATGGCACTATTTCAAATGACCTTAGTGACGTAAATTCAATACCTAAAGCAGGTCCTAATGACTGACATACGCCCATAGATTTCAAAATTCAAAGATTCATCCAATTTATAAACACCTATGTATGCATCATAACGTATCTAACCATATCAGCCATAGCTTCAGCCGCGTACTCATAGGCTCTATCAAATTCCTTCAAATTGGTGGACATCCCAGCCAGTTGCTCAATTTCATATATTGAATTTGTCAACGCATCTATACGCTGTTCCTCTGTCAAGGGCAACGCATCAAATCCCTACGTAGTAAAATGAAGTAAACTTTAGATATAATGAATTTTCATTTATAACGAATATACAAAATAGGTATTTTGTGCCAAGTTCAGCATTTTCCGATATACACTTAGTTCAATAGACCTAACTAATTTGTTATATTTAAAGATAACAGCTATAAAAAATTTAAAAATATTAATAATTCCTAAGTATCATGGTGAAAATGCACCTTGGATTTGCTGATCAACTGCCACATAATTTCCGATAACAATGGCAAAATGAATGAGTATAAAACTAAAATACTATTGAACTTTTTTGGTGAGGTACTGTACTCCTGGGTACACATAGGGGTTTGTAACAGCCACAACATCGTTTCAATATGCAACATGTATTAAGGGTTTGTTGAGATAGATTTTTATATTGAGCGACAAAACTTTGAAACTAACAAATTTATAAAATAATATCTTTTGAAATACATATAGTTCTTGAAAAAATATTATAGTAGAGTTCTGGATAAAAATGATACATAAAATGCATGGTACACCAGCATACAGTATCGTGCAGCATATCTGTAAAAGTTATCTTAATTTTTTCAAGCAAAAATTTGCTTTACAATTGCTTAGATGCGCGGGTTTCTGAACTAAAAAAAGCTCATCAGCTAGGATATTTCGAAATAGAACGATGAATTTAGCTTTGCCTGAAGATGCCCAAATGATTTGTTTTCAAATTGATGCATTACGTTCTCTTGATTATTTAATTTAAAAATTATGTATATGTACTCAACAGACAGATATTTCACTAATGAATGACATATATTTTCAAATTTGGTTCTTCTATATTTTGTTCACTTTGAATAAATATTAAAACACAGAACCCACATGCAGACAGACGTACCGAAAAATGACTCATGCTCACATTCGACTTTTCATCTCTTTCTTGGTTATTTTGATTAAGTTGGAGAGTAGAAGTTTCAATTCCCCTAATGCGGGGAGAACTACCGCCACTCGGTACTCTAAATTGTACACAAAATAAAATTTAAAACATTGCACAATAAGCCATATCAAGTCAACGTAAGCAAAAACATTTTTTCAATCATTTTAGCCTTCATAAAAACTATTCTAAATTTAACTTCTCAACGAAGCTAAAGTCACTAAAAGCTGAAGGGTCATTGAGGAATATTTTTGTACATTGAAAACTTATTACAATAGCAACAAATTTATTGGTTGCAAATTTCTGTGTGCATGAAAATTTATCGAGCTGAAGTAAAATTTTCAATTGGTAGAGCCCTTAATTATAATGTTAAATTGGTGTAATTCACTGATTCTATCAGATCAATATGTATACATACATATATATATATATATATACATATAAATATCTAAATTTCATTGATTTTCAAAGAATTTTCATCGTTATTGCAACAAATTATGCTTGAAAACACATTAATGTATCATAAATTTACATATTCTAACATTTAATGACTTTTTCTCTTTAGTAGAAATATACATATCAATGGCTTCACAAAAATATAGCTAAATATACATAATGATGAAACCAATTAGTACAGTACAAAAATTCAAGTAATTTTATCCAATTATTAAAATTAATAGTACAAAAAACTATCACAAATGTACTATAGAACTTACATAAATATCTTACCTAGATGCTTCACAAGTATCAAAGTTATAATCCTCTGAAATTCCCAAATTTGCATTGAAAAGAGAATAATCAATCGCAGGGGATTCCCTAGCTGGAAAGTCAGAAGATGCGTGCATTGTGATTGGTCCATCGGAACTTAGTCCTTCTTCCTAATTATCCAACCATACCATGGAGTGATTTAAGAATTAGTAAAAAAATGGAAGAAAATTTATAATCTTTCATATGTATTTATAGGAAGAATAATTGGTATATATGCTTGAAGACCGAGTTATATGATGAACACTCTAGACAAAATTTCCATTGCAATATTGCTAGCCATGTCTAATTATGTATTCAGTTGTCTTGATGCAGACTAGCATAGTATACAATCCAGTATGCTAGCCACAATTTAGAATATATGCAGCAAAGAATCTAGAGCAATTTCAAGTTTTAGTATTTCACGCGTACTTCAATCTACAGTATCACAATCTTATTCTATCTTCTCTTGCTGTTGTCTCTGCGTCTGTGCTATATCATACAGTAAAATTCGGATACAACGAATTTGTCAAAACTACTAAAATAATGATTCATTTTATCCGATATTCAATATATCCGAAAATCTGATGCTGATCTTGCCACGAGATCTTTTTCCTTTATTCGTTGTCAGTGAAAACTATTAAAAAAATTCTCTATATTTGAAATTTGGTGCATATATAAAGTATAATTTCAGGGTAAAAATATGAAAAAAATCCAAAAGTGCTCACCATTTCAGCATTTCCTTCAAGTTCTTTTACAAAGTCTATATTCATGTAGTGTTCATTTTCCTCTTGCTTGTTCAAAAAATTTATACTAGCAGATTTGTTGTCTTGTTCTGCATTAGTAGTATAGCCCCTTTTGTAGACAGAATATTTATCATTATCCTGTTCATTTTCCTGACATACAGAGGCACAGACATATGAATGAAAAATAGAAACAGATTTAGAGAAATGATAGAAATGTAATTACTCTTTGAACTACATTTAAGATACGATTCTTTTAAAGTTGATACTTGGAATAAAGAACAAAATGAATAGAAAAAGATCTAAAAAAAATAAACGTCACAAGTGCAAGATTTGCATAAAAAAGCAGACTGCGGTTACTTTTCAGCTCATAATGAATTCATTTTTATGTAAGGATCAAGTTTCAGAATAATTTCTAAATGGTTCAAAAGGTGTGACATAATATAGTAGCATATTCATCGCAGGATTTACCCTGGTTTTAAATTTACAGCAGTATATGTAATAACGTACCTTCAGTGTAGAAATACTAAATTCAATAAAATTATGCTGCCTTTGCATCAAATCTTCTTCCAGTCTAAGGACACAAGAATGATAAAAATGTTTCTAAAACAGGATAGCTCCGGCAAAAAAAAGGACTAGAATTTACCCTTTCAAGTATTGCATCTTTTCATGTGTTGACTTTTCATTTTTTACTCAAAGTTAAACTATAAATAAAGAGATGAAACTAATGATACCCTTTTAGAAATTGTACCCTTCCAAATTTTTCCTTTTCATTTTCAACTGAAAATTGGATGGGCAGCGGTATGAAAACGCACCTATTTTGAGCTTCTAAAAGTTCAACTTTCTCTTTTTCCATCTGACGCTGCAATTCCTACCAAGTATAGAAATACATTTTTTTCAAATTCTGCAACGTATTATAATAAGTATTGTACATATGATATCAGTAAACTTCAGATGTAACAAATCTGCCAGGACAACCGAATGATTTTTTCATATCCGAAAATCTGAAGCAAAACTAGAACAGAATATGAATTTATTGTTTATTTCTTAGAGGTGAAAATTTGCTAAAAGTGAATTCATTTAACAAATTTAATTTTTAAAAGCAGTCACCTTATTTTGAGCATGGTACTCATACTCCGCTTTTCTTCGCTTTTCTACTATGATTTTTTCCCTAGCTAACTCTTTCACACGGCATTCCTTGTATCTCAACTGTTCATATTGATACATGAAAAATACATGACAAATTTCAAGTTGATACATTGAAAATATAGGAAAAGAAAAAAGTTCCTTGAGCATTGATGATTGCATGTATTTTCTCTGCAATTCAAAAAATTGGCCAATAGAATTCAAATCAAAGCAAAATTGAGCAACGACACGTTTCAAGTCAAATATGTTTATTATGTAGATGCTTTTGTAAAAAAAGGTATGAAACATCAAGAGAGCTGTCTTAGGTCAACCAGCAATAAACAATTTATACCAAATGTCAAAAAAGAGCTCTAAACATCATATGTTAGTAAAACAAAAGGAAAAAGACCGCTGCACAGCACTAAAGCAGTGGTAATGAGGCCAAATGAATATGAAGCTAAGGCAATAATTTAAACATTAAATTACCTATTTCTAAATAAACATCTAATCAAATTTAGATATTCCAGTCAAATTTTAAAAATTGAGTATAACCACATATATATTTCAAATCAAATTTTGAATATTCAGGTAAAGCGTAGCGTTAATTAAAAAATCAAGTTTAAAATCTCATTACAAAAGAAAACTAGTAAATTTTTTAGTCGTATTTTAAAAAAATATTTCATAACCTGCTCTGATTGCCATTCAGGATAAATTTTCTCCGCCTAATAAAAAATGCATGAATAGTTATGTATGAGAATGTGTCCAAAAACATTTACCTATATTAGCGATTAACAAATATATGTATATATATATATATATATATATATGTATATATGTATTATACAGTAAACATCAGATAAATAAATTCACTTTCAACAAATTTTCACTTATATTAAAAGAACGAAATAGCCGTATTATATCAAGTTCATATCAGATTTTTAAATATAGCAAATAAATTTAATAGTCCCGACAGATTAACTATAGCCAAAGTTTACGGTACCTCTTTTAAGAAAGTATATATGCAAAAAAACCCTACATATCAAAAGACTGAGGTAATTGGTATATATTCAAAAGAATCAATCATGTCTGATGACAGTTCTAGTATGTCTTTTAATGGAGTGAGAATGCTTTTCAATAGAGCATAAATGTGTTTAATAGCATTAGTTAGCCTTTCGACAGTGTTAGTATATCGTTTGGAAGACTTCTCATGCCTTTTGATAGACTCAGCATGTGCCTTGATTGATTTAGCTTGCTTGCCTTTTCTATGTATGTTTAGATAGAGTTCAGTATGACTTTTTACAATTTTTAAAGTTTTAGCAGCATTTGATTGAAGTAGGATATGATGGAATTGATTTAGAGAGGTCAACTCTTTTAAGAGAGAGTTATCCATCCCAACAAGTCTAGTGTTAATGTGAATAAGTTCTAAATCTGTAACCTTTCATAAATTAAGCATATTCATTGGATAATATTTGTTGACTTTACTGAAGATATTACAGAATTTGGTCGATTGTCCAAAACTTCAATTTCATGGTTACTGGCGCTTAATCGGTTGGATGCTCAAATCTTACGGTTTTTCAATACAGGTCAGATATAAAAATAAATCATGTACAGTCTGTAGGTCAAATGCAGAAAACAATATATTCTAATAATCTCTAATGTAAGTTTTAAGTAAAACGGTAAGACGTAGCTATTCCTCAAACCAATAAATCTGACACCTTTTTTTAATGTCAATAAACTGGGATTTTTGCTGTTCCAAGGGCTGGGAGATCTATGTATATATATCATGGGTACATTGAGCACTGAACTGTAGAACTGAACTGTACACTGACTAGATATAAGGTACTTGAATTTAGAATTTAAATTTAACGACTCACACTTTAAAATCTGGATATCGATTTCTATGTTTGAGATAACTTTGTAGCCAACCAAATTTTCTTCTCTTACGTCTATGTAATACTTTCTACTAAACCAATAGCTAGATAAAAATATGTCACATTACCTACGCTAGTCAGATTTCGGACCATTCTTAAAGAAATAAACAGTGCTCACTTACTTTTTATATAAATTCAAAGAGTTTTAAGTGTTTCTCATTGCAGAAACATCAGTCAGTTTAGATAGATCGGTAATCCCTACCAACTTCCCCCGAATACAGTAACATGTTCTTTTATTCGATAAGAACAACATGAGTACTTATGTTCGATTAAAATACCATGTTGTTCTATTTGCAACAACAAGACCAACTTTTGGTTCAGATGCAATGATATGACAGACTAGTTTTAACAGTTTCACAATTGTTTTAACAGATTTATCAAAACAGAATAAAAATATATTTATTTCAACATCAGTAAAAAATGTGTTTCTTCCAATATCAGAGTCTGAACTTATCTCATAAATGGTATGTATGCATATCTTTCAAAAATTGGGTTATGCTTTTGTTTTTTCAAGTTAAAAGATAATAGTGTCCATATTTGATAAACATATATATATATATGCATAGATAAAGGACTCTAAATAGGAGGAGAGGGGTAGAAATACAGCTAATGAAGTAGAAGAGTAACACTTACAGTTTGGTTGAAATTTAATATATGCCTTTTCAGATGCTCCGAGGTGACAGCAGACTGATGTTCTCTTTCCAAAAACGATTGTTGGGCCTATATATATTTGGCAGTTTCTTTAAGCAATAAATAAAAACATTATGCGTATCTCGCAAAATGCATCAAAGAAGAAAAACAGGAATTCATGAGTACTATAAATAATGATTTTTAAGCAATTCTATTTAAAATGAAATTCAGCATGACAATATAAATCATATATGTTCAAGTACAAATTTTCCTGTAGATATGCATCAGTACAAATGCTTGAGTTGGTGCACACAATTTTATCAGCAGTAGTAAACATGTTTCAGTATTCATGTATTTTTTCTAAAAACATCATACTACCTCACGAAAAGCTCGGAAAATATCCTGATTACGAATTTGCGATTCTCTTGATTGCACTGTAAACTTCTCCCTCGCCCGGACCAATGTTTTCTTATGCAAGAATCGAAACTCGTTAGCAGCACTCTCTCTATATTTACATCGTTCTTCCAAAACCTTTTAAATGATATATAATATATCTAGAATCTAAATCAAAATAAAAGTCATCACACAAAAAAGCCATTTAAAATAATAACTATCTAACAAATGATGTGCTTTAAAAAGTGTACTATAGGCTGTTCAACAATTATTTTTAACACATTTGACCTTTTATAAATTATTGTGAAATGCGACCTTTCAACAAAACTGAAATTGTAATGCATTGAAAAATAACCAGGTAAGAATTTGCTGTCAAAACAACTTTTGCACTTTTTAGTGGTTTCATTCACGCACTCACAAAAAAAATTTTAAATTCCTTTCTAGCTCCCTTGGTTTAAAATGTAGTGTTCAGAGTGTTGTTCTAAATGGGACCCGAAAAAATTATTAGTAAAAAATTTCAAAAATGAAGTTACATTATTCCAATTATCAAATAAGAAAAAATATTGTTGAATTTAACTAGTACTCAAAAAGCAGACCAAATTCGAAACTGTATTTAAATTTGAGGCCAGGTTTAAGAGTAAGAAAAATTAGTTTGTCAACAAGGAACAATGAAGAATATTTTTTCATCGTGCTATTAATTTTGAATTTAAGCATCCCAATTATTATCTCGCATGGATATCGTAAAAGCTGCACCAATTTAAAAAAAAATGGGCACTCACACGAACACCAATTAGCACATCAATCAAACTTCATAAACTTTCAGCTTATGTTAGTTGTTCTGTAAAAAACTGGCGTTAGCATTCGTGACGCTTAAATCTCTAACAATTTTTTGCTGACCTGTCTACTAGCTGCAAGTTCTTTACGCTTTTCTTCAAGATCGCGGATAAGCTCTGACATAATGAATATACCTTCTCAAAGTCTGATATCTGTAATCATCACGATGTATTTTTATTTGGCACAAGATAAAAAGTCTTAACTGAAAAAATTCAAACATAAAAATGGAACAATTTTCGAAATTGCTAAATCGTTCTGTTGAAATTTTGAAAGGTCCATTTATAGGTTTTTAAAATTAATCCAAATATCCCATGATAGTCAGCAGCAGTTCGCTCTCCCTTGGACTATGCCTCATGAAAAATCACGATATTACAAATACCCAAAAACGTCTTCGATTCAATGTATATGAGAATTAATTTGGCCTTTCGTTTGGGAAAAAATTCTGGTATTAAGCAGAAAAGCTCCAGCCAATAAAAATTCAGTTATTTTGAATATAAACAACTGCAGAGTCCCTACCTCTCTAAGAATATATACCTCTTGCGTATACTACACAAAAAATCTAATATAAAGGCATATGATATAAACCACCAATTATTAAAAGTAAAGATATACCAAAGTAAAACTAACAGATGCTCAGGAAATGAGGTGGAAAAAGAAATTTTCGTGAATAGAAAAAAAGTTCTGTAGATAACAGAGATAAAAAATTCAAAAAGTAGTCACTGTATAATGATAGATCATTTAGGTCAAACTACAATTCTTTTTTTCTGTTCTTGGTCTTTTCACTTCTTTATTCTTCTTGGCAAGTCCTTACAAGATCATACTCATTTGAACTGTTTGCATCACACTTATGAGGATCAAGTACAATGTTTTAAAAATAACTAAAGTGGTTCATGTTAATTCTGAATCCACAGTATGTAAGCATCTGCACAAATTTTGAATCTAAACTTTTTCAGTGTCTACACAAATTGCACTAAGCAATGCAGCTTGTGAGCATTAATGTTACATCATAACTCATAGGAGAATTTACATGTTGATTTCAATAAGTTACTTTGGATATATTAAATTTGCTTGTAAGGAACTTACGCTGATAATGAACGAACAAAGGGTATATTGGGGCATGTTCAGTTTTTGATTTCAAGATGTGACAAACTAAATTGGCAATCCTGACGGGTTTTTAGATTTACAGTAGTAACTTTTTGAACCACCTCAGCCATTAAAGTTCTTTTTGTTTATCAATTTTAACTTAGATCATCCCCTTTATGAGGCCTTTTCCATTTTTACTCTGGAAAATTAATTTACTACAAGGAATCCCTAAATGCGGCACACTAATGTTAAACGTGTGATGAATCTCAAGTACAGCGGGCGCACAGGGAACAATAGGATGACTAATATCAATCGCAAAAACGCAAAATTCAATCATAGTAAGATTGATCTAGAAAAATTGTCTAAAATTAACATATGCCTGTACTTAAAAAAAGGCTACTATTAAACATTAATAGTAAACTAGTCAGCATAAGCATGAATTAATAATTTACAGTCATGTCGTGAATTGCTAGCATTGTATTAGGCTTTGGTGTAATTACATGGATATTAAGATTTGGATCTGCTGCTGCTGTGATGATTAGAAACTTGAATGTGTTGTGATAATGAATCTAGGCAATATTTTTAATAAGAATACAGAAATAAACCAACCTCAGAACCACCAAATATATTGCAACTTATATATTTGCACAACTGTGGATTGACCAAAAATCTTGCTGCACCATAGAAAAGGTCGTTTCATTATACTTTTCGAATCAGCAGCAAAAAAAATTTTTCAGTATAATGATTCTTTTTCAAAATCTTAAATGTTGACGCTTTCAACGATGGAGCAGATTCTTAGTCTCCCCTGGGGGTGGTGCAACTAGGAACTTCGATTGATTTACTATATCCAATATTTATTACATCCGAAAATCTGATGCCAAACTTGGTAGAAAATGAGTTTTCATGCATTCATTAAAAGTGGAAATTCTGCAAACCCGAATTATATACAGTACTCTGAAACTTGGCTGAGAATTTATATAAATAATCCGATACTAAAAATAAATTATTTCGAATAAATAATTCAAACACGTTCCTTACATTGATAATCATTGGTAATAGTAAATATACTGGATTTTAGAATTGACACTTTAACACTAAATCAAAGAAATACAACAGATTTCGTGGGTTAATTTAAAGAAAAAGAGGCGGTGACTAGTCTATACTACTTTTTCAACCGCTGCTTTTACAGAGGAAACTCCTTCAGTTACTATATTTCCTGATTTCATTGCGTCCGTAAATCGAGCTACAACATCTTCTTCCACTCCCAGATTAACCAATGCCTAACATTATCCGAAAAGAAAGTTATAAAAAATTATTTTAAGAGCATTTTGATTGGATGGTGAGTAGGATAAATAACATATTTTCGACAAATCGAAAACCAACACATTCACATAAATTCATATTAATAATACTAGTAAACTTCAAGTATAATGAGTTTACTTCTAGTGAATAATAAAAAAAGTGCCGAAAATTTCTAATTAGATTCAGATTTTCGGATACAACAAATGATGGTCCAAACAGTTTGTTATATCCAAAATTTGCTGTACCTACCAACATTATTTAGGGTACCATCAGAAATGACTCCCCCCCCAAGCTTACAGTGCTTCTCAATTTTGCAAGATTTTGAATGGTTTAAATTTATGTTAATAACACTTACTTACAGTAATGTTAATAAATGTCAAAGAAATCAAATACGTAAAAAATCAAAGAATCATATTTCATTTATATGCATTTGAATCCTTTTCTTTGCCTTTTTGAAAACCATTGCAATGGTACAGTTAATTTTTGAAATAACCTTTGGTAGAACTTTTCATTCTTAAAAAGTTTCTTATCAGCCCGTAACTAAAAGTTGGAATGGATGCAATATTAACTACAGCAAGTCAGTAGAAAAATGAGTTCTATATTGATTTAATATGACTAAATGCGATTGGCTACAACTGAATTCATATTATGCCAGCTAGCCATTTAGTCTGCTGTCAGTAATCTAACTAAAAATTCAAACCTTTAAGAAGATGCACAGACCATTGACAGCATTTTTTGAATGAGCTGCCGTTTCTAAACTTACAACAAACTTCATATAATGTTGGAAAAATTCAACTTTTAGTGTTATTTGCCCTATGTGGATATCATTTTTTCCAAAAAATGTGCAAAAAATCAGTACGCAAACTGATTTGTGCAGTATTTCACCTAAGTATGTATGCATACTTAGGTGAAATACTGCACAACCATAGTAAACTGTTAAAACAGTTGACATTTACCTTTTGAACTTCATCAGCATTCATTTTTCCACTAGCCTTTTCCCCCATAAATAAGGCGACGGTAGGTAGGTATGCAAGATTATCAGTAGGTATACATACCGTTGAAAACTCATCCACAGTAGTCGAAAAGCTCCCCTTTTTCTAGAAGTCACATCAATATACTAAATTTATGAAATTAAATGAAACCAACAAATGTACATGAACATACATATGACAAAGTCAATAAATTGTATTAATTGCATGTAAAAATTCTTTTCAGAATTCCACTGCGCTAAAAAAATCGGAGTAATATGCATACCTATCTATGCAAGCTTTTAAACTAATTTATGCGTACAAATGTGTTTACATATAATGTATGCATGTAAATTCGAATGCGTAGAATCAGCCAATAAAATATGAAGGTTTTACAAACAACAATTTATGTGACCAATGAAAGAGGCTTCGGATGACAAGCACATATTTTGATGTCTTTTTCATTCATGGTGAGCTTATTTTCATTGAATGGTTAAATTTTTCCAGAGCAATTTCTTAACGGTTAAAAGTAGAAATGAATTAGTAACCTATTCTACACTTTAACTATCTTTGTATAAATATTTAAACACAATTACATATTTATACAGTAAGCAGTCTAATCATCCCTATTTAACATTTCATCATAAAATCGAAATTAGGTACCACAATTATTCTTAAAATGGTTAAGTTAGGATGGTTTTACGAATCACAGATGAAGAGAAAATCACTAATAAAATCCCATTGACAATTACTTTAAAACTTTTTTGCCTTTTAAAATCTATTCAGAAACATTGCTTTTTGACAAAATTGAAATCATTATGAATTGAAATGCCACAAAAGCAAGTATTTATGTTTGGAACATCCTTTCATAACTTGACCACTTATATATATATATATATATATGATGAAAGAATAATGAAGTACTGACCATCGAAGGTGTGACTGATGGATTAGGGACAGTGATGGATCCCCACATTGATGCTACTCCCTTAGTAGTGCATAACACTGCACCATTAGCACAATAAAGAGCACCCAAACTATGCGCCTCTGCAATCTGCTTTTCACTGAAACAGGCAAAACATATGTATGGGTGTACGCATATTGACCACCTTATGCATTTTTTCTATTACGAATGAAAATTTTTAGCTCGATTTGATTCACAGTTGCTTGTGCACGCATACATAATGAACGAATAAACCATTCAAATCTTGGCAAAATGTAGCGTTTGAGTTTTTTTGCATTTTTGTCAATTATTATCGTATAAATTAAAAATTGTTATTATAGATAAGTAATGCAATCATTTACGCAGATGTGCACGTATATATTTATGCATTTACATATATAAATACATAAATATATGCCTGAAACATATGTATTTATGAGTATATGAGTGTGTACAAATTCATGAAGATATTTTTTAAGCATGTATCTTTATGTATGTACACTGTCTATGAAAAAAATGATTGAATGTATACATGTATATACGTATTGGTATCCGTATACAAATCTTAACTTACCTCGTATTGAACAAAAGTGCAGTTCTAGCCCCTTTTCTTAATACAGAAGCGGGGAGAGGAATAACGCCCTCCTTTTCCTAATAATACAAAACCAAATAAGATCGTGCAGGGATTTGAACCCATGACTTTCAATTCAATAATTCCCCAAAATAAATTGATACCATCACAACCAAACTTCCATAAAAATTTCATATAGTTTAATGCTCTGCCTTAGTAATGAGATTATAGTGGGAATTATTACAAATTTTAATTTATTTATAGGGTTCATTCTTGAAAAGAATGGGTAACAAAATAATATCCCTCATTGTATAAGAAAAAACTTTTGGGCATCAAAAAATCTTGTAGTGCATACATGCGCTGAACAGAAAATAAGTAATTCAGATAAATATGTACCAGTAGCAATGCTGTTGTGGTAACTCGAATAGCCTCGACAAGGGACCCCTGATTTACTCCAGCAGGCCCACATAGGACCCCAGTAGCCCCAATTAGAGACCCTCCGTCGCCCTCCTGATATTGAACTCCTGCAAAATTCTTCCAAATAATACATACAGACATACTTATTGTGTGGACATATTTGAATTTTTTATTTTGCTACATTAGACCTATGATCTTTATCTGAATCAGAAAACAATATGAACTGAACTGTTTACTAGCTGCAGTGAGAATTGTCAACTGCAATTCGTAAACTAATCAGAACATAGCATTTGGAGCATGGACTTAACCACTATATCATTCCAAATGATGACTCTTCATATATTGTCAACTACAAAGCATTAGATATTTATACTATACAGTCTCTCTCTTTCTAGTCTTTTTTCTGCTTTCTGGTGCTCTGAGCATTGTCAAATAATTGCAACTCTAAGTTTCCTCTGGCTGAACTAAACAGTTTTAGCATTTATCCGAATTGTAAATAAATAGCATATCCAACACTATCATATGTAATCAGTGATAGATAGATATATTATATCAATGCATACAGCGCAGAAAGATTATGAAAATTACAAATCACTCAGAATCACCGAATTAACTCATTATATTGAAAAACTCACTATATCCGAAAATCTGAAACTTGGCACAAAACAACTTTTCATTCATTTGCTAGAGGTGAAAAATCGATAAAATTGAATTTGTTCTATCCGAATTTATGGTACATTATTTATTTTGAAGGGTAGAGTATGGGATTTGCATACTTTATTTGTTTGTGATATAATTATATATATATATATATATATATATATATATATGTATACATGTGCTTATTGAAACGGAAAATTTTATACTGCAAATTTGGTGGTAGAAAAACCTTTTCTTTTCTACCCTTCAAAGGGTCAATACTAAATAATTTCAAAAAAGAATAATTTCTGTTGGATAATGCATTACAACACCTAGTAGAAAATATATTATACTTGTAACTACATTTTATACTAGACAGAATATATATATTGTTCCATAATGATTCTAGAATAATTATATGTTGAAGTAGGTCGAAAGATTTTTTTATAATACCAAATACATTTGATGTGATATTGTTGTATGCATGCATAAGAACATATCCATGTGGATGACTTAGTACATCTACGTAACATTGGTCTATAAGTATCAGAATACAGGTATACTTATCAATATATATAAACAAAGTTTTCTCACGTTAAGTTTTCCAGTGACATATATCGTTACAGGCGGAATAGGGCTTTCATTTCCTTCATACTTGATATAAGGTGTAGGTATCAGCAAGTTTTGAGCTAACATACATACCCCAGGGTGATCTGTTACAACTCGAACTGTAACTGTTGCATCTCGAAAAGAACCAACCGACCTGTCAAAACCAGACATACAAAAACATAAATTGCAAGTTTAAAGCTAACGCTAAAAATGAGGGTAAAAGTGTCCAAAGGAATGCTAAAAATGAACAATTTTATCTATAAAAGTTTCTGATGATAAAGACTTTTGGAGAGCTACAATAGGGCCAAATGTGCTTTAATGACTTTTCAGCTATTGCTAAGTTTATTCTGTTGAAAGAATATGCTTCATAATAATTCACAAAAGTTTAAAGATAAGTTAATATCCTCTGTTATACTAGTACCTAATGGAAAAAATAGAATGAAAAGTTTCATTAATTGAAAAAGAGGAGATAATCAGTGGAAATCACTCAATTTCTACGGAAAATTGAAGCTTGCAATTCTACTGGTACTGATGATGCGGCAGTGTGAAGTTGCTTTATTTTAACAGTTACACTGGATGAAGCCACGGGCATTCTTTATCCCAGCATAGTGGGGCTTTTATCACTGTATGAGACGAAAACGATTGCTGCTCGACCAGTGAGAAGTCAAAAGCTCTAAACGAAGTGAAGGCCAACGTGCTTACATAAATTTTCATTAAACTTTGAATACAAAGAAATTATAAAAACCATAAGAAAAATTTGTTCTATCCTAAAATCTAAAGCTAAACTTGGTACAAAACGGCTCTTTCATTTATTCCTTCTATATGAAGTTTATTGTATAAACACATATGTAACATCTTATTCCGCTTAGAACCCTATTCGGGTTCCTCACATATACCCATGGTTATAGAAATAATACCTAACACTGTACCTAATTTTAATTAGGCTAGTTTTTAGCATTGTTCATACATATCTGATGGCCTTAATTATTGCAACTACATCCAACAAAAACATAAAGTAATGTCACCAAAATGGGGTAAACTTGCCTTATTTACTATGCGGTAAACCTCGGGAATAACAAATTTGGCATGACCAAAAAGTTATTTCTTTAAATAGTGAAACCTGCTCAATTGAACACTCTATGACGAATGACACATTGTTCGGTTAAATCAGGTGTTTAGGTTCAAGAGGTTTTAGTCGATCATTCATTTTTCAATATGTAATTAGGAAAAGAGGTATCAATCAGTTTTATCTGTATTTGTATATTCATATTAGTCCAATGCATTTCCCTTCAGTCTTTTTAGAGATTTATACTCAAGGTCTTTACTGTTTTTGACCGCTTTCAGCAGGGAAGGTTTCCATTTTGATTGCTTGAAAAAGTTACAATGCTGATGTCATAGTTTTTTCCGATCCGGCAAAAAGGTAATCGAGCATCAATATCTTTTAGCCTGTCAAGTTTTCCATTTAGATCAAGTTCCTTCATTTCCGTACAGAGAAACGTTTGATGTATATGCTTACTTTAAGGAAATTACCATAATAAAGGACTGAAACGGAACTCTGCAAGTCACGTGCTCAAATTGCTTCTGCACACAGCCTCGGAACAACATGTTCTAATTCACGACACTACAGACTTGAGATTATTAAACTATTTTAGAACATAAAAAAACTGAGTCAATCTTCTTAGACTTATGTGGATGTATTCATCTTACAGGTAAATATGTTCATGGTTAGGAGGTTCATCAGAATTAAATAAGGAGTCTATATTCTAATAATCGTTCAACAAACAGGGGTTCGGGTTGAAACGATGTTCGACTTAGAAGATTTTGCTGTATTTGAAATTGGCAGTTGAATTTAGACTCATTATGGCTTTTCGCTTGTATTGGTCTAGTGAAAATGCGTTAAAAACAAATTTCTTATATTCGAAGTATATATATAAATAGAAAAGAATGGCATACCCTGTAGCAACGTATAAATCGCAGCCGACTCGACTTAAAAGCTCCTGAATTTTCTGTTCCGCATTGTCATAAGCATCAAATGACAACTGTAAAATGAAAATAGACAGTATAAGTGTGGTATTCAGCCTTCAGACTAGGTATTACTGCCAAGTCCTGGATACATAAGGGAATCCCGAATAGGGATCCAAACGTCATCCCCGAATATGACAAAATATTGTTGTAATTGAAACTCAGTAATTTGGAAAATGTCGAAAAGTTAGTCAATGAATCTGTATAGGGCAACAATTGAATAGAGCATAATGTTCTCTATTTGAATTATTTATACATAGCCATTTTATCAATAAGACCAAATTATTGAAACTGTATCAGTCGGAATATTCAAAGGTTTTTCTTATGGACAGTTATGAGGGCACGTAAGTTACATATATTTTGATCTTGTTAAGACCCATAGAGGTGACAATTACACGAATCACTTCAGAAAAAAACTTCGAAATTTACATAATGAGATATCATTATCACAAATTTCAATAAAATAGCCTCACATTATAGCCATTTCTATGGCAGTGGCATTCCTCATTTGAACGAAAGGTCGACTAAATCATGCTACTTTGAACTTGTTACCTTTCATGGTAAAATGTGTAGTTATGACATGCCATTACTTAAATATATAATTCTTCTTATTTATGCTACTTAAATATATAAACATTTTTTGCGATTTCTAGACTGAGAAATAACATAAAACCTAATGGAAAATTTCCATAAGGTTTAAAGCATATATTGATGAATGTTACCTGTTCTGTTCCAGCTTCTAATGTGGGGCACTCACTTTTATATTTCACCCCCTAGTAAAAAAATGAAAATTAATATAAGTGTTTACATATGTTTGCGCACATGCAAATTAAAAAATATATATATATGTATTCATCAGTATTTATAAGTGCATGCCGATATGTATGTATCCAAAGATGAGAATGCAAATCAATTCATGTACATGCGAGTTGGTGCACATGTACTCGTAAACAGATCTGTAATCACGTACAGGTAATCGTAAAAATATATGCATGCATGTATACATACCAGTAACTTTACTTCCTTATTATCTGCTTTTTGCTGTAATCGCTCGCTAAGAAGTTGATGACGAGGATTATGAAATGCATCAGCACGAGGTATAATGTTTACCCTGTTTAGGGCCCAATTTAGGCTGAAAAAATGCACAATTAAAATAAAATAATATTAGATTGTAGGACACATTTTAGGTAGAGACGTCTGGTGAAAGTGTAGAATACCGCCACTAAATAATTTTGTACTTTTCTAATTGTTGGTAAATTATTCTGAAATTTGCCCTTTGAACGAAAATGACTTGAAAAGTCATTTTTGCTCATACAAATCTTCTTTCATGGTGGCTTTTCAAGCGCTGTTAACATTCCTATTTTAGTGGCATATCCTACACAATTATTGGAACAGACAGTACGCAACTGATACTATATGTGAGGGATTTGTATAGTAGCTAAAAATAGAGTCTAAAGAAGAAATCCTTATAAAATAATTGCACTTGTTTCTTGCTTTTTTACATAAATTTATTGGACAATAAAAGTCACCTATGTTGAACCTGGTCAAGAAGGGTGACATCAGTTTGAAGAGGTGATTGAATAACAGAGTAAAAAAGGGTTTGTTCTAATGCATGCGTAAATTGTCCATGTAAAAGCTGAAAACTCGACAATTCAGTTCATAATATAATATCTTCGAAGATATGACTCTCGAAGCGTATTTCATCAATATTTATGCATGCTCATGATAAGGAGTATACTTCTATGTAGTATAATAAATATTTCCAATGTTTTCAGAGCATTCTTAACACTGCCAAATCAATATGATTCATTTCTAAATTTTTGCTTAAAAACTATTGATTTCCTAAAACTTATTACCAGCACCCTTAAAAAAGAAACATAATTCTTTGAACCTTGAGAAAATGTACATTTTACAGTTGATAAAAAATAAGTTCTAATCAAGAAAGGACGAATAATTATTTTAAATCCTTTTGGAAATTACTCTAAACATGAACTTTTAACAGAAATTACTACTATGAGCTGAAGGTCACCAAATCATGAACTTTAACAGAAACGACTGCTATGAGCTGAAGGTCATCAAATAGCCCTTCGAAATACACTATCATTAGTGACGTATTTATTGTTCGTGATATACTTCTTTAACATCCATTTCTTCAATTTTACCCCCCAAAAAAGGATAAGTAGAGCATTTCACTTCTATCTATTGATGGCTACAAAAATAATATGAAAATGATACTCACTTCACATCTTTTCCTTCCCTTTCAAAAGGAAAAATAAACCAATCAGCAGCTCGCCCATCGACGGGTTTTCGACCAGCCAGAGCAAAGCACCGCACTTGTTGAAAGGCAGTTATGGCACGCTGAGATCTATGAAATCATATTGTATTTAAAAATTTGCGTGATGAGATTTAGAACCATTTACTTTGCATTGTCAAGACTTTTTTATTATTTTATACTTAAGAGAATTTTAGAAATTGGCATCTTCGAGCAAACACAAAATTTTCGTATGATTTATTAACGCCTTTGCCAAATATAATCGTAAAGATATCGTTTCGTTGTAAGTAGTGCATATATATTTATTGCGTTGTCAAATCATTTCTATTGCCTTACAAAGTACGGAGTTCAGCTGCAAGTGGATTAGCTGTGAAAGGTAGAGAAGATACACATTTTTTGTAGTTCAATTTACCTGAGATTTGACGCCACGAGTGCCATTGTAATTGCTGCACCTATTGAATAATAAAAAATTAAGAGAAAAAAGTACACTAAATTGTTACGGCTTTGCACGGATCAAGCCGGGGAGAGGAATTCGTAATCGATTCATAATCAATTAAACTTGTATCCGTGAAAATGAACCCCTGGCCAGTTCAAGATCTGTCTACTTTTTCAGTTGAATCCTGATTTTAGATTTTTTATTTTCTCTTTAGAAAGAGTATATTATGATTGATCTGACTTATGGAGCATGAAGAACATGCAAATAAGAAGCCTAAAATTCCTGAGGAAAACCAGGGAGAAGTTTTAAACAGAGCCCGCTTAAAAAGTGATAGAGCACCATACTGCTGAATGGTAAGTGCTTGCAATTGATTCTACTCATTTTTTTCTTTCATTGAAATCTGGATCCATAAATAAGTCCTAATTTTGAATTTGGATTCATTTCTGGACTTCAGCTTGTATGCATTTTATATACTTGTGCAGCATTTAGAATAAGATGAGTTTATATTTTTTACAACAAATCCTGAATTTAGGTTCAAATTTATCCAGAATTTTTGGATTCCTGAAAACTTTCACTTCCTTTTTTGTGAAGCAAACTAAAATTCAAATGAATGGTTCTAAAAAAGAAAAACTAAAAATGAGTTACTTAAGGAAATAAAGTTGTTTTGTGACACAAATAACTTTCAACTAAACTCTCTGTTCCCTGTTTACAATAATGGACCTGAGCAATAGAAGCTCACTTTTTGCTGACCCTCCTAAAAAGACCCTTTAAATTATTTTGTAAATCTTAGTTCTACCATTTATATATAAAAAATTTTTCAAAATTCTGATTTGCAGTTATGCTAGAAACAAGACGTATGATCTCTGAATGATTGGCAATAAATTTATTATTTGAGTGAATATCTATGGGTATTATAATATTTTCCATGGTCAGTGGTACAAAAACTAATCAGTAGTAACAATGTCTTGGGTTTGAACCCCAATACTTCCATATAATTATTGCACTTATGTTAGGAATTAACTCCCTTAGGGATTAATTCTATTTTTATAGCTGCAGCCAGTGTTCATTTATAACGTTCCAAGTAAATTGGCTGCACAGATTCTAGTAGTGTTTTATAGTTTGTTGTGTTGATGAAGTTAGCTCACTTCTATCAACACAATTAGTGCATGATAAATACACATATTTCTGTCACAGTTTCTTGTGCTTAGTTGTGTTTCATGTTTCTAACAACTTACCTGTACAGTTATATTCAAATCCTAACATGGTGGAAACATCAATTCAAATCCAAGACCTTCAATGAGTATCACAATTTGCCATGTAATGCACACTCAAACAAAAAGTAAAGACTGTGTTAGGACTTAAGTAGATCTAGTTGCATGGGTTTAAGTCAAGCAACAGCTCTAAACTCTTCCAGTACTGGAACAAATGCATTGTTGTATGTTTCATAGTAAACACTCATAATTAGTACTACATTGATAGTAGTAACAGTGGTAGTCCAGATGCTTGCATGATTCAACTTAATTTGTGTAGTTTACTTTGTATTATGTTATTTTTGCTCAGTGACAGAAACATCCTAATAATATGTGTTTACTGTAAACTTATCATT
This sequence comes from Vaucheria bursata, assembly GCA_032358265.1. Classification (NCBI taxonomy): domain Eukaryota; class Xanthophyceae; order Vaucheriales; family Vaucheriaceae; genus Vaucheria; species Vaucheria bursata. Next base: position 27,549 of record JAULBW010001327.1, on the reverse strand, counting down.
TTCTACTGTAATTTATCTAGATGATTTAGAATTTTGTCCTTGTTTTTGCTGTAATCTCACCTTGTCAGCATAAGCTTGTATTTACTAGCATATTTTGATAACAAGTTCCTGACAGACTGAACATTTTAGGTAATTCTAGTTTAAAATCTAAGAATGTATGCAATTCACATACAATTAGTTATTGCGCTGAACCTATTCATGTACTTCCTGTTCATTTCTAGAAATCATGAATGTGAGCTTTGTGAGAAGTGAATTTATTTTTATAACACACTTGCTTTATCATTTTGCCACAGTTTTGGTATCAAATTTTAATGAAGAAATTATGTTTACATTCAAGTTTTCTTGACTTAAATAATATTTCCAGCATCATGATATCTGTACAAAATTCTTAACTTAACTTTGTTGCATAATATTCTACACTAGAGTGTAGCTGGCTTGGCACTAAGTAGAATTTTTGGAAAATACTAAGCTTCATGTTTCACAATTTAAATTTATATTCTCAACTTGTAGCTATCATAATGTTAGGAACTAACTCCCTTAAGGATTAATTCTATTCTTATAGCTGCGGTCAGTCTTCATTTATGACGTTCCAAGTAAATTGGCTGCACAGATTCTAGTAGGATTTTATATTTTACTGTGTTGATGAAGTTAGCTCACTTCTATCAACACAATTAGTGCACAATAATTATACACACTTCTGTCACAGTTTCCTGTGTTCTGTTATGCTTCATGTTTCTAACATAAGTATAGTAAAGTTACTGCCATGGATTTTAAGAGAAATGCTTCTAATACTGTTTCAGGCTCATTACCAAAATAAATTCAGATTTATAGTGGTACTATTGGTTGACATTAGCTGACATTTTAATGGTGCTTATAACTGTCAATTGCTTAGAAGTACTATCAAAATTAAGCATTGGTATTCACTATTCCTGATTATTTTCTCTAGCATATTTTACTGTACTTGAATCTTTCAACTGCTTATCTAATACAACAAACATATAACTTTAGAAATGGTGAGAAGAAATAGAAAAAAAAGAAATTGCTGCCAAACTAGTATTGCAGCAATGCAAGCACAACTTTATTACATAAATAGATGGCAAGTAATGGCAATGCAAGAACTGACTAACTAATGGAAAGTATATTATGAATGATGATAATTGGAGTACCCAATGCTAACATGTCAAAGAGTGTAACATAACAGATATATGTTTTACAGTTACTTGGAAAAGTAATAGTGATGAGAAGACAGTATCCAGGAAACCAAAGGAGACATTGAAGTTGTAATGTTGTAAGATCAACTATATACATTGCATGCGTAACTCCGAAAAATACCGAAAAACAAGAAATGCAAAGCAGAAACATGTATAGCAGTGTATATCATTAATTCATATCATGTATCGCCAAGAATCAATTTTGGCAACACAGTTGAACAGAACTCATTTTTATCCTAGTCAGTTCTAAACTAATATAACCAAAACTCAAATATACTCGAATAGAAAGCAAGGTGTTATTGTCAATTCCTAACAAATATGTAGCTGAAAGTACTTTACAATCATATTTGATATCTCCTCTAAATTCCTTGACATTTGTGTGTCATAATGGAGGATAGAACTGCATTAAGAGATCCAGTAATCAGGAGGGAGTGGCAAGCATTGCTACAGAACACTGTATTCGAGGGAGCATGAGATCTGACGGAAACATCGATTTAGAATTGTAAAACAGATTTTGAGCTGTGGATTTAAATATGAATGGATCAGAGATAGCAATCTTGAATAGGATTAGCAACACTTATTTGTAGAAAACTTGATAACAGCTACGGATATAAATAGATGATTTTATGCTAATGTGCAATCTCTTCACAAAGTATTGTAATCATTAATTTTCACAGTGGAGATTTGATCCGACATGCCCATAAATATGAATTTTTCGGTTTATCTGTTATTTGATCCGACATGTCTATAAATATGAATTTTTCGGTTTATCTGTTATTTGATCCATTTCAATGTATGAATTTGTGGAAATATTATAATTTTCTCCATGACTGATTTCGTTTCCTAAAAATGTATAATGCCGAATTGTGTTCAAGACATGCTTTTCTAAATTCCCTCACTAAAATTTTTTCATTCGTTCTTAACGGAAGCAACTAGAATCAAAAGAGTTTCGTTACCTTTGATTGATTTCCCATCCTGATTTTAGGTTTTCAGAGTGTTAACTGTGTGAAACTTTTTTCGGCCAGTTGTTTTATCAAAGGAATCAAATTCGATTACGCTCTCTGTCTCTACTTTTATTGGGATTTTGATATTTTGAAAAAAATGCCAAAGTTTCTGCCAAGAATTGGCAGCGGTGCTGCAAAACGTTGGCTCGGCTCCTCCGTGTTAAACGCTGGCGGTGTCAAACGCGCTAGTGCTGAGCTTTCACCAATATCGCGTATTTCTACTCCTGTCCATGCTATGGACATCCCTGACTCTGGTGTATACGAACAACAGCTATCGCTTATGGAAGGAGCTTATACGTCTAAAACACCTGAACTTTCACGGGGAAGCAATTTGAACTTGGACACGAAAGGATGCTTGTCGAAGTGCTGCAGAAATTCACCTGCAGTTAAAGCTCATGTAATTGAGCTTGTGGCATTCGTAGGTATTCTTATTTTTATTAATTTTACGCTGAGCAAATGAGTCTTTTCCATCACTGAAAGAATAGAAAAGTTAGTGTTTAAAATATTATTTTTATATCCTTAAAAGAATTAGTGAATTTTTACAATTTTTTTCATTCTAGTTAGTTTATACCAAAAATTTTGTTTAAAAAAATATAATTATATATTTTATCTAAACTACTCCCTCAATTACAGAGCACTCGCCTAATTTTGTGCATGGCATAAAACTGAGAAAGTTTGGGAAGGCATTTTTTTCTTTAGTGAAAGTTAAGCATAAAGTTACACTTTGAATTTTTTGAGGTGGTCATTCTAATTGTTTCCTTAAAGCATATTATTGTTGACAATATTAGAGTTTGTTTGCTTTTTGGCATTTTTTGAAAAAGTAATTTTTTTGTAAGAAATATTCTTGCTTATTAATTGTGTACTGTATTATCATAATCAAAATACATTTATTAGAATTGAAACCCGCTTTATTATTAAAATACTAAAAATATGATATGTTCTTTATAAATCTTCTCCTGTTTTGGAATCCAAGTTATTTCTGTAGGAGATAATTTCGTGATGTCAAAATCGTATTCGATTTTATTTTTTGTAAATTTTTTTTCAAAAATCATTTTCACTACTCTGCCATGGCAAACTGTATACCTGTATTTGCATGAAGCAAATTTTGCTTTTAGAGCCACAACTTCGAGTTAAATTAGATTTATACTGTCGATACTGGAAAATTGAAAATTTAATAATATAGCTGTTGTTTCATTATATTGCGCTTAATTGATTAGCATGCTATTATGTGCAGAGGCATTATCACTCAATTTGGACCGCTCAAACTAAACCTATGATGGGACCTATCGGGGCCTCTTACATTAACCCGAGATTACAAAAAAGTTACTGAGATTACTGATGCAACAATGCTGCGTTACATATTCTGAATAATTTTACTTTCCATTGACTTGCAATATACTTTATCCAGTGGTAGTTCAATTTTAACCCATATGGGTTATATTTGAATAGAGATATGTTCGCATTATAAATTTATATTAATCCTTCGATTTTGTTGCATATGATTGACACATTTTCTTGAATTTACACCTCCTGAATTGACACTAAAATTTTTTCTGATAGCGGGTAAAGTCCAATGCAAACTGAATCACAAGCAGCGTGAACTTCGTTAATTAAGGGATTACTGGAAAAATATGTATGTCCTAAGAAATAGTTCCAAACTGAGAGATCACAGTAACGAAAAAGACAGAAAAAATCATTCCTTTTATTTAAACACTTAGTATTCAATATGAGTTGCAGGTTAAGTTACTAAAAGAAAATACGTATGAAGTGCGGAATTTTCCTTTTGAGATCAAAATGTATTTTTTGCTGGCATCATATGCAATATTAGTTGAGGGATTATTGTACATATTTTCATTGAATTGTAGTAATTTTCCAAGTTGGGTTGCAGTTGGCATTCCTCCTGCTGTTCAATTACTACTTTTTGCTATTTCGAGTTTGTTTGTTCATTCGGAGACAAAAATTTGCTGAATTCTTGAAATGATATAAATTTTATTTCTAATTTAAGTAGTATTTTTCTGTTGATATGGAAGATATGTTCATTATAACATATCTTAGAAAGTAAATGGACATTGTAATAATTAAATCCATTAAGACTGAACTGTACACTAATCCAGCAATTTTCCACCATTTTGACATTTTCACCCAAGAGTTGAATGAGTTTGGGTTTATAATATAAGGAACTATTATATTTTTCAGGTTGGGCTGCAGTTGGGATTCCCTCTGCTGTTCAACTACCACTTTTGTGGTTTGTGTTTTGGGAGTATGTTTGCTCATATGGAGACAAAGAATTGCTGAATGCCGACCAAGATGTCCCTCTTTTTCATCTCAAGGCACTTTGCCTATGGCTCTTATGGCTCTCAACTACAATCTACTACCGTCGCGGGTTTCATTTTGCTTCACCACAAGACATTAGTGACTTCATAAGATACTTGGAATTTTTTGTTTTCTCAGCGCTTGTCGTCACATTAAGCGCTAATGTGTGTTCATTTTTGCACACACCGGCCCAACCTTTGTTTGATCTTGGGTTTAGCGTGATTCCAGCGCAAAGTTTAGATTCTCCTTGGCGTCCGGTTAGCGATATTTTGGCTCAATTTTTGCCTGCAGTATTAGTTTTACGGTCTGTGTGGATGCGAAGATCAATAAGGTGATATGAACATACTAGTGGTGTACCGGTGTATCCGTAAAGTAGAGACACAATTCTTGCAATGAATCCATTGTTCATAACCAACATTTTTATATTTGGATTTCAAGTTTAGCCTTTTATTATCCAATTTCTACGAAAATTGAGATCTATCGGACGCTTAATAATATAAACTTATGCTTGTCAGTTACATCTAAGATAAAACGAAGCTGATTTAAGAGGTAGAATAAATAAGAACGAATCAGATGTATCCTGGTCAGTTTTGCCTATTATCGACTTATATCGATTTTTGCTACAACAAAATACTGGCATCAAATCAGTTTTGCTTACAATCAACTTTAACTGACTACTTGAATTGATATCAGATGCAGAAAGGTACGTATATATGTATCGAGTCAGCTTTAGCTATCATCGATATAAAGTATTTCAGATTCCTAGAAATAGTCGAAATAGATTAAATACGTACATTTTTTGGGTTTTCAAGTCATTTTTTCTTGCTTCATAGGTGTTCGATACTTGCAAATTGGCTACGTTGTGTTGGACTTGCTTATATATTTAGAGCGTTGACTGTAACTTTAACTAGTCTACCTGGTCCTGCACCGCACTGCAATAATTCTGAGGTACTTTATTTTTTCTTGATAAAATATTTTTTCTTTGTAATTGCCGGTTTGTAAGTTTAGCATCAAGACAAACATTTTAGTGATGATTTGAATCGAGCAATGGAATCAACTTTGCTCGTTACAATGATATTCTTTTTGGAATATAATATTAATTACATTCGACCGATGAACTGTTCAATGATTTATGTGTTTGAGATCTGTATTGAAGAACTGTATGATTTGATTTGTAATATATTAAAGTGAAACAATGATTCGTACACACTTATGGCTCACAACGATGACTCACCTTTATAGATTTCATATTTTCCTATTATGTATTAATGAAATTCCGTCTTTTATTGTTATCTGTGATATTTTGCGTGTTCAGCAGCTGTACAGTCCCTAAGCATACCTAATACTCATCTTACTCAGTAAATCGTAAGTCAGATCTTGCTTCCTAGTTTGCAGTTCACTTTGAAGCAAATACTAATAATTCTGAACTTGAATAATTTGATACATATATGCTACACGACAGTAATGAGTAGGTTTGGGACGTAAGACAATTCTTGTGAACATCATTCACAAAGAAACAAATAAAGCTGATAAATCGTTTTACTCTGTAATGACGCAAATTCATTGTATCCAAAGTTTTCTACATGCATATAAAACAATATTTATCCTTTTTCTCGTTTTCGTAAAAGACTTACCATCCACCAGCGGGTTGGCATGACATAGCAACGAGGCTAGGACCAATGGTTGGAGATTATAGTACTTGCGGAGATTTGATTTTCTCTGGGCATACTGCATTCACTAATATGACAATGCTCTGTCTTGTTAAGGTAACACTGTAGTGTTTAACGCATGCCTTGCGAAAGACATTCAAACTTAACTAGTTGTAGTGAGCTAATTTTTCATTGTTCTGAACACTTACAAATAAAGCTAATTGCATTTCGTAGATTTTAACTTTTCGCCTACAGTTCGCTTCGCAAAGGCTACCTTAATAAGTTTTATTTCTTCTATTTGAGGTCTTTTTGTTGAATTTTCTTAACAAAGAAACTATTCTGAGCTTATCCTTTCACCACTCTTTGTCCTACTATCGAAATAACGGAGAAACATGAGGACGCACAAAATTTCTTTAAATTTAAATATGTATAGCTAACAATTTTTTCATGAATGCTTACTACAGCTATAGTAAGATATTTTTCTATAGTCCTCAATCGTTACAACTATGATTTGCTATTTTTCTTTTGTGATGAAATACATACTTCAACTCTAGCTAGCTAACACTAGCTTGCTACGGCCAGATTTATGTGAAAGGCTGCAGTTTTTAAATATTTGCAGATACCGAATTTAAATGCAATGTATATTAATGTTAACAGGCTGAGTTTTATTTTTCCTTACCAAGTATGCCTAATAACACAAGACTTGAATAGGGCTAATAAAACTTATGCAATATTTATTATTTTGCTTTTTCCCGGGATTCATTAAAAATTTGCGCTTTATTCAATATCAAAAATTGACTATAAATTTTTAAGTGCCTCCACAAATGCCGTAATGTCTGCTCTCCGTGATTGGCCAAATAATAAAAAATTATATTCATGTATTATTTCCATTGGCCGCATTTTGAGAAGGTCATGTTGAATTTTACTTTATGTTCACAACGGCATGATATTAATGTAGCTGTTATCGCTGCTTGAGATATATTGGGGGTTGCTAGGAAGAAAAGATCAGCAGGGTACACGAAAAAGAAAAAATTTATCTCTACTTCTGAAAGAATATTTTTGGCTTTTGAAATTTTCCTGCAGCTCATATACTTTGCATAAAAAGAATTATATTTTGTATCTTTTTTATTTCTGTAGCCTTTCAGTTTATAATGTAAACACTTTTTGCTATATATTATTTTTCTTTCAGACTTTCAAGGGTTCAAAGTGGTATAATGCAGCTCGTATATTAGGGCCACTGTATGTGTTAACTATGGCAACATTCGCGTTAGCTGGTAGAAAGCACTATAGTGTCGATATTGCTGTTGCCTTGTTAGTGTCTTCATTGACATTTTACAGGTATTTATTTTAAGTACTATACATTTGTAATATATTTTAAAAGAACAATAGTATCTTTTGTAAGAAAACTAGATGACTTAAAATTTTTGTACTGTTTTATTTCATATATATATCGAATTTGACCTATTTGGGCCCCCCTTATATCCCTTGGATTACTCCGTAAATACCCAGTTTTTCTGAAGATTACTGGGTTTATTAAGAAAAGTCCTTGAGTTTGTTGATTTATAACTTTTAATGCTTCGGAAATAAGAAGCTCTATGACAAACCTCTAATGAGTGTTGTATTTTAACAAGATATTTTTTGATAACTGTAATTGGCCTTTACGAGTACCCAAGATTGCAGCAATCACTCAGCTTGTTTACCAATTTTATGCATAGTTTGAACGTGATATTTGTCTCCAAGCAAAAAAAATCAGTAAAATAAAACTTTTCCTTCGTTATCCGAATTTGTTGTGGATGTAACAATTTTTCTTATATTTATTGTAGAAACATAAATTTCAAATCAAATTTTGATGCAACACCTTAGCAACTGCTCCCGAACACAAGTCCTAATGCTTGTAAATGAATAAAATTTCCCAAAATTTTTTTGCAGAATATGACAGAAGCACCTCGAAAAATTTAGAGACTTCTCAGAGTTGATCATTTTTCAATCCTTCGAATACAAACTCTAGGGCTTATGTTTGGGGGAAGATGATATTGCTTCAATAACATGAAACAATACACTTTTTATTTTAAATTTGTGTGATTTTTACAGGTTCCAGGATGGTTGGGTTGCCAATTCAAATCGTTTACCAAGTAATACTCTGCTTATGACTCGTAAAGATACAATCGATTTGCCGACAGAACCGTTGGATGTACACAAGCCTTTTTCAAGACAGTCCACTAACTCACGTATACAATTAGTGTAATATTGTTATCACTACTCATGAATTTATTGTCATATTAGTCGAGAGGGTTAAAGGAATGACAAAGGAGTATGATTTGCTATATGGAGTGTGTTTGCGTGACGCACTGGTCTCGTCGAATATTTATTATTGTTTTGACATCAAAATGCAAAATGCACAGAGCATAAATCACAGCAGTTTACATTGTTGTAATTCTCAACTCTAATGTTATTATATTTTTATTTTGTAGAATATGCCCTTTTGATTCATATTAAACCGCACAGAGTCCCAATTCATGTAATTTTTGTGGCCTCATAATTGATCTCTTTCTGTCCCATTTTTGCCGCATACGCTATTAAATTATTGGACAGTATTTTAAAATTATTGCGCATATTTATGAGGTTCACAAGTTTTGAAAATGTAGAAAAAAGAGATTTGAAAATATAATTATTATTGCATCGCTTAAAATATTGTAAACTTTGAACAGAACAAACTGAATTAATTTGATATATCTGAAAAGCTGAACTCGTCACAATATTAAAGCTTATGTTTTACAAGTGAAAATTTTATTTCAGCAAATTCGTTTTATAATAATTTTTCAGTGCTACATAATAAAAAGCTCATGTTATTATGAATTAAAGTCCTACAGTAGTCCTTGGAATATACAATTGGTAAGTATCGAATTCCATGGAATCTTTATTTTTCAAGGTTCAATATTCAACATAATCTTCAATGTGCACCCTTGAAGTTCAATTTGGACTCTTTCCATTAGTAACATTTACCATTTTTTTTACTAGAGAAAATCAATAGTACAAGGCTTCATATTACAGTTTCAAACATACTTAGTCCATGGAGTTCATATTGGATTTCTTGCATGTACCAGTACCGCTTTCCGCCTTTTGGTTTCCAATGAGAACACATCTGGAAGCCTTAATTCTTGTAACATTAACTTTTTCATTCTTCTTTGGCTTAGCCCAGTCTAATCCCCTTTCAATATCATATTTTGTTTTAAATGTTGAAGAAAAAGACCTTTTATTCAAAAAGTTACCTTTTGCTATAGGTTGCCTTGCCTTTGGCCAATGTTATAGCATGCATATTATCAATTGAATGTGAAGGGAAGCATGCACAAAAAAATCCTGTTAAAACAAAAATTCTGTTCATATGTAGTCATTTGGACTCACTGAGAGAAATTTGACTTAAGTTCAAAACAACAGTTTTTTCACACTCCCAAAGGCATTTTTCCTCCAACAAAATGTTTTGTAAATGCCTTGAAATGTTTGCCAGCGAAAAAGAGTGCATAAGATGATGCTGTGGTCATCTAAGAATATATCCTAATTTGTTTATCTGGAAAACATTCACGATAACATTGTTTGGGACATCTTCAACGCATTTTGTTGAGCTGAAATGCCAACTATAAGTGTAGAAAAATTTTTTCCAAAAAATTTACACTTGGCCATGCACTAGTACAGTCAAAACATTGAAACACCAACAACACTGCTATTTGAGGATTTAATACAATTAGAATGGCAATTGATTCAAATCTAATGTCATATCATTGTGTCTTAAGGCTCTTAATCAAACGTTGGCTGTATTGATGTGAAAATTTCTGCAGTTAAAGTCAAATTTATAAACATTTTGGTCGGTTAAAAAATCTTTTAATATTCGGGGGAACAATGACGTTGTAATAATGCCTCGATTAATGACACGTATGTACCCCCCTATTTGCATGGTCATCGCTTCAATATAACTAGGGCGTTTCGTCATCAACTCACGGACGGATATCACCGAAGTAAAATCTCGACTCAATTGTTCAGTTTGGAAATTGACATTAAATACCGCAGAATTACTTCTGTCACATGTTCCCCAGACAAACCGGTTCTTTTTTTCATGAATTTTGAGTAGCGCGCTGGGCAGGCATATTACATAACTTATATAATTCAATCAGTTTTTCACTCTTAAACCGCCATAGCACTGCTAAATAATTTGAGCTAGAGGCTTAGCTCGAGCATATTCAAGTTTGTACCTACATATTACAGGGCAGAATATGGTTGTTAAGTACGCGGTTCGTACTTTTATCAAATCAATATTTCCGACTTCAGATTAGCGACAGTAATTTCAGCGTTTTTTCTTCAATTCCATGTACAAGATATAATAATTTTCATCAAGCATAGGTTAGGAACGGTATTGAGTAGTGAACATGGGTGTTGCTAGTAGTGCTGATTTCTTTGGGGATGCGAAGAATTCTTACGATAGTGATGCGGAGTCCAATCGAACGAAGCAGTTACAAGAGGGTACGACTGGTCTTTTAAATATTTCACTTAATGTTGCACATGAGGCATGTATGCATAATGACTAGATATCGGCTCTTTATTTTCATCATTCATTTTCTGATGCTGATGAGAAATTAGGTCTTATTAGTTACACAGTTGTGGACGTTTGGAAGGTTCATCATTTGCTCTTAAAAATTACAAATTCGAAGCGTTGAACTGACTCTAATTGAAACTATCTAGCTTAATCCTAAATTTCTTCTATAGAGAGTACGCCTTAAGAATCGTTTTAGAAAAGTTTGCGCAACGTATTAACTAATTTCGAAGAGTTTCGTGCCTTTTTGTGAATCTAGATTCGAATATCGCCCCTATCAAAAGATCTTTCATACATTTTTCAGCTTTATTATTGACAGGTTATTAATGTTAAATGCTTTTTAACTTAAACATATCGATAGGTCAACATTTTCGATTGGTCGAATCTCTACGGAAAACTGAATCTCTGGATATCTTCGCAAAACTTAGTCCAGATAGTGGTCAATTATCATGGAAAGAGGTCAACTCTTCTGGAAAGCCACGCACTGGTACAATTAGGTAAGCTGATTTAAATTGAAACAATATTTATACACTGCTAGACTGTAATGACAGCAAGTTCAGTGACTCGTTAGTCTACAATGAAATCTCCTAACTCGGATACTTCGTCAAGTGTTCAATTGTCCAATTCAAAAAGGTATCCAGAAATACAAGGGTCAAAAATAATTTGCAAGAAAAGTTGTCGTCTTGTCATCTATACAGTCTACTAAGGTGTCTGGAGATACGAGGTGTTCATCTTAAGAAATTTCACTGCATTTCCTTCTCACTTTTCGTATTGAATATTTTCGGAGTCAGCTATAATCAGTAGGAATAAAAAATGAAAGAAACATTGAATATTTTGATAAGTAAACGTAAGCATTTTTTTAGCACAATAAAAAGATCTGAAATTTGTATATGTGGTACATCAATGGAGTACACTCTTTTATCTATTAACCTAGTTGTCTATCAGTAGCTGAAAAACGGCTTCATTTCTAAGCTTAAAGTGTCATTATTACTATTGCCAAAGTAACTAAAGATTAACATATATTTTTCATGTTTTTTTGCATTTCAGTATGTTGCTATTAGATAGAATTTCCGCTGGGAGCGATAACAAAATCATACTATGGGGTTTGGGTGGATTTGAAAAATTATGTGTCATTGAAGCAGAATCAGAAAGTATAAAAGATACATGGACTAGAGGTTTAGAAGAGGCTTTATACAGGTACAAATATAACAGTCTATGTACAAACTATAATTAAGATCGGTTATGAAACATCAGATATAAAGAATTTGCTTTGTGAAAATTTTGCTTTTAAATCATGCTGTGACACATTCAGCTTCAGATTTTCATACTTCACGAATTTGCTGTAATTGATTAATTCTATAGTTCTGGCAAATTTGTTGTATTTAAGGTTTAGTCACTTGATATAGATGCCGGCAAAGGCAGCATAGAAAAGACCTGTGATATTATAGATTTAAGTACGATAATAATAATAAACATAAATGCGAAATTGTTCTAGAAACTTATTCTGTAACTTGATATTCAATAAATGGCTAGTGTACTAGATAATATACAAGACTAGTCGGATTATAGGTATAATTAAATCTAACCATACATAGGTAGTGATATTTAACAAAAATATCTGTTTTATTGTAGAGAAATTTAGTTCTGTTATATAGAAGCAGCTGTAATGAAAAGTAAATGTTGAAAAGTTATTTAAATAGCCATTTTCTTCGAAATTTATTGATATTTATGAGATACTCTAATATTAGGGGATTATTTCTAAACCAGTGTTGAGAAAAAATATGTTCACTTAAAAATATAGCAATGTTTTGTTTACATAATCAGGAACTTTTGTACTTTTTGTTATACTGTAGATATAAAGGAAATGATATATTTATTGCCCCAACAAGAGGTCCTTCAAACGCATCTACAGTCAACACTTCACAGGTATGATTAATGTGTCTATATATGCATGTACGTACGTTTGCAAACATTTCAAATGAATTTCATACAATGCATTATTGGTTAGAGTATTTAGATATTGTGATACCCCAATTAAGAACTTTTCTATACAGTTAACTTCGGATAGAACGAATTTGTCGGAAGCACCGAATTCATGGGGCTAACCAAAAATCTGAACTCGGACATATGACTTTTTCGTTTATCTGTATAAGCGAAAAATCGCTCAATTCAAACTGACTGTATCAAAAGTACATCGTACAAACAGTTTGTGTGGATGCTAGCCAGCCTACTGAAAGATCAAAATTGAAAAAGAAAGTACTTACATAAATTCGTTGTAAAATTAAATATTCCATTTGCTCATAGAGTAGCCTCAGATTTTCAGGTATAGCAAATTAATTTGGTAGTCCCGAGAAGTTTGTTATACCCAAAATTTACTTAGTGCATGTATAATCATATGCGCATTATTTTCTGCTTTGTTTCTTATCATATTTCCTTATTTTTTGTCAAAATCGTACAGACTGGAAGTAGTGATGATTCGCGATTCTTATGCTGTGAGAAATTTCAAGGCAAACAACGTGAAAAGAAAAAATTGTCATCTACCGACAAAAGGACACGAATGCTGAAAGGGCAGCTTTGAAGAATCTTTCTCTTCAAACTAACCTCAACTTCAGCATAACTATCCGAACATATCCATCTAACTACGTAGATAGCCGAAATGTAGTTTTCAGTTTGTTTAAATTCATCTGCATTAATGTAATAATCCTTTCGAATTTCAGAAATAAAAGGTGTACATTTTTTGAATGGGTCTACTGTGAGATTCGAACTCAGAGTGTATCCCTTCGTTTTGCCCACAACGAACTAATAAATTTTTCTGTCTTTTTTTATTATATTTTTGTTACATATTTTGTTTTCTTTTTGTTATTTGTTGGCTTTTCTTTCAAAATTTTGAGTATGAATAAACTTTAGTACTACAAAAATTTACTTCAGTCGACTTAAAGTGTTGATTGATGAGAAAGTGTTTCCATGGTTGCAGTTTTCTAGCACATGAATAGAAAGCTTAAAATTATTCAATCATTTAAACACTTAAGCTTGATAGCAGCAATCTAGCTACGAATTAAGACTGATGAGAAAATGAATTTATTGAACATCGTCATGCGCGAAAAAACTATTTTTTGTATTTTCTGGTGACTTTGCCAATTATCAAAAACCTTAAAGAATTTAACGGGCGAAAATGACATTAAATTTACTCATTTTTCTAACCTTACATTTTTTCTTGTAATAAATCTTGCGTTTTCTCTTAATTTAAAGTAACTAGCTATAAATAGTATGTTCAGTGCAAATAAAGCCTAGATCTAAAGAGATCAGAAATATGTATGAGAAGTTTTCTCTTCTATTATAATGACTATATATCTAATTTAATTAATCATTCTGCATCAATATTAGATCTTTTAAAATTAACATTGAATATCTACCTTTAAAAACACTAGAATGCTCCAAAATTATCATATATGTTACGAAAAGTTGACAAACTTTTCTCTTGCATATTGTACATTTGAGCAAAGAAAACTCTCCAAATCTTTTTGAAGTTTGGTGGGGATTGAGAAATATTTGAAAGTCAATCCAAGTTCTTCAAGAATCCAAAAAGTTCAGGTAAAAATCCAATTGGTTTTGGTCAGAGATAGGAATATAGTTCCTGCTTCTTCTCATTATGCACTTACTTGGGCATTTTAAAGATTCAATGCAAGATACAGTTCAAATTTCAAACCAAAAAATTCACACTTCTGATGGTCATTATTTATAAAAGAAACAAATACTAATGACAGCAGTGACTTTTTCCTTCCCAATGTAATTATAGTCTCTCTCAACTCTTTGTTACTTTGTAAGACTCAAATTTGTCACAATAATTAAGTTCCCAACAGTAAAACTGTTGGAGTTGGACACCATATATCTGGAAACTTCAGCAGGCTAGACAACTGACAAAGTCACTATTTTTTCTATTTAAATTTTTACTTGCACATCCGGATACAAGTTGAATATTTAAATAGCTGACAGTGAAATACGTGGTTCAAAAAGCTTCAATGTAACATTATTTTTTCATTCACTAATGACTGCAATTTGCTGCATATGTGATGCTTCTTTCAAATTAAATTCTCACATTTGTCTGTATTGGCAATAAGTAATTTAATTTAGAATGGAAATGCTTTTAAGTGGTCTTGCATCATGAGAAAATGTGTAACAATAAAGCTCAAATTCTGAAAAGATAACTCACTGCAATCATTTTTGTAGTGTACATAACACTACTATATCCTAGTTTTCTTTGTCTCTGCACAAATAATGTTACTTATTCTAAAAAATAGCATCAAAACCATGTTTTAAAATTGAGGCAAAATATGTATGAAATGCATCTAAGCTTTTTTTCAGGTCATATAGATTTAATCAATTGGAGTGCATGGTGCTGACCCAATTTCATCTAGAGTTCAACTAAAATAAATATGATAATGATAAATGAGGCTAGATATTGTCAGAACATACAGAAAGGGGGTTTCTGGTAAATGCCTTCCAGCTATAGCCCTAGACTATAATATTAGGAGGGGAATGTTTTTTAGTTGAGTTTAAAAGTATTTTTCAACTATATTAAATGATAATGAAGTTGAAACTTGCAGTTTGTTTACATGGTGAAAAAATAAATTCTGTAAATCCAGATTTTGAAGATGAACTATACATTTAGATTAAGAGTCAGGATAAATAAAATTGTCTTTGCACTAAGGGCCTATATTCAACAGAAAGTATTAGTGAAGTTGAAAAGACTAAATTGCTGAATTATCTCTTGATCTGGCTAGGGTGCAAAATTTAAAAAGAAAAAATATTTGATAAAATCGATGGCATACACTGTTGAATTAATGACCTTTTTCAAAATTACTAATCACGTATGTGCCACAGTATAGGAGTACACTCCTTATCTATAATCCTATATACTAAAAAGATCCTTTCAACAATATCCACGTCTTTAACATCTACGTCTTTCATCATTCCACAAAGTATTTTCTTGGTGTTTCCCAAACCAACATCGACAAATGCCTAACGAAGTAACCCCATAATTCAATATCTGGCCAATCTGTGCTTGACATTTATGAATTACATACATCTCTCACTCTTCTCTGTTTTCATTGCAATTACCCTGCTACTGTGCAGAGTATGATTGTTAGTTTCATAGAAGCTTCCTTCCTGCTTAATACATTATATTTACACTATTCTTCTAGTTTGTTATATTTATCTTATTTGTTTTGCATGTTGCATATTCTTTCATTTCACAGTATGAAATCAAACACACAATATAATTGTCTAAAACAGGTATGTTTAATATTGTTAAAAATAGTTCAAAATTTACAAAATGAAGGCAGTTTAACATACTGATGAAAAAAGAGAGGAATATTTTAAAAGTACTTCAGTGCAACATTTGCTACCAGTGGTCATGGAATGTATTGTTTTATATTTTGTTCTCTGGCTTGAAAAATAATCAAACTCTATATGAGCATTTAATGGTGCCAAAACAGTAATAAGGAGTGATGATATGTTGATTGAACCTACAGAGGGCATATTGATGATTTAAATGTAAACTGAATTTCTTAGAATTCAGTTTTTTACATCTTTAATTTGCTCACACATTTTATATTAAATCAACAGTTCTTGATTAGTACTAAATTTTTGTTCCATTGTCATATTGCTTAATCTGACCAAAATCCTCAAATTTTTATGTACTAGATTGACTAGAATCAGGCTTGCTACATTCATTACATTGAAAGTTCATCAGAAAACAACTCATTGCAGTAGACAAAAGCTAGCTATTCAAACATCCTAGGACATATGTCGATGTCAACTTAAATTGCTAAATATATTATATAGAATCAGTTGATCAAGTTTAAAATGCATTTGCAGTTTATGAATTTATTTTTCATACCTTTACTTTTCTTTTAAGTCTTTTTCAACCCAGCTTTGATTATCCTGTTTATAAGATGTTATAATTATAATATTTTTCAGAGGAAAGCGATCAATTTGGAAAACCATACCAACTACTTAAGAGATATCTTTCTGAGTCTGGCCCAGTAAATCCCTGAACGTGCCTTGTTCAGGAAGGATAGAATAACGATTGTTGGAGATATTGAAAATAAGTGATAATTACATTTATGCAATCCATGTAGGAGTCATGTTGTTGTGGATAATGAATAATTTAAAAAGTTATGGCAGTAAAACAGTTTAGTAGATATGCTGCTTCTGTGAAAGAAAATTGAAACATTCAGAGTGCAGACACAAACTTCAGTTTTATATTTTAGTTGCTTTTGCTATGCAGAATGTTACATTAGTGCAACTAATTGACCACTATTCTGTTTCTCCGATGGTTTAGATAATGATACCACTAAAGCCACTAATATTTGATGTAATTTGTGTTTTTTGCATTGCTTTGTGATTGAATCTATACAAATATTCAGAAGCAAATAAACGACTAGTAGCACGGAAAAAATTTCTCGAGCAAGATAATTTTTTAAGCATCTTTTCTGAACTCAGTAATTTTACCTGTAAAAAGTGAAAAACTTTCATATGGAATTTATATAGGAAAATACAATAAATCCACTCAAATCATTTTTATTATCAGTCAATAAAGCTAACTTATGCTAACGAAATAGAGCACTAACATTCTATATGGAAATGAGCGGTGCCAGCAACCAATATTTTCGTATAATACCTCATACAGTAGCATCTTTTTTTTAAGTCAGACACACCTTGAATCTCTGAAACCCTTGTAGACTGGACAACGAACAAAGCAATTTATCGTTTCTGTACTTATTTACTTTTCGCAGATCGACAAATTGTTCCATTAGACACTAAATTTGTAAAAAATGATTTTTGTAAGCAAAAATTTTTATAAATGGACAGTAAAATACAGATTTTTATTTTATCTATAAAAATAATGACAATAGCTGAAATAGAATGGAAAGAATTTGATTTTTTACGGTGTATAATTCAAATGTTACAATTTGGTGAGTAGTAGAGTCCGAGTATATTTTTTCATTTTTTAAAATTGCTCATATACCTTGAATATCTAGACACCTCCTTAAGCTGGACATTTGAGCTTTTGATGATCAATTGTCCAGCGTAGGAGGTTTTACTGTAATAACTAAGTTTTTAATAAAGTCACAAGCAATGAGGCTAACATAAAAATGAAAAAAAATAATTTCATATACAATTTAGCGAGGACATACCGAACTTCGGTATGCACTCTGAACCGTCAAAAACATACCCCAAACAGTTACTCTATATAAAACCCACATTACTGCACTCTAATATTGAAAAGTCACTGTAACATTGTTCTAGAACAAAATCAACTAGTGTTTTATAGCTCGAAGTGGACCAGTACTTATTTCAGGAGCCTTCGTTTTAATAAGGTTTATATGCTTTTCTGCGTCGCCATAATGAAAGTGAAGTATATCTTTTATTTCAGTGAATGACTTTTTGACATCTTCACGATTTAAGGCGGCAACGACCTACATGCAAAGCAGAAAAAATTAGAGGTACGTAAAATAGTTCTAGAAGCATTATCCGTAGCAATTATAGTAAACTTCGGATATAATGAATCTGTCATGGACTACCAAATTCATCATTGATATCCGAGACACATTTTATACCCAAAAAAAATTGTGGCTGAATTTGATAGAAAATGACTTTTTCGTTATTCATTATTACTGAAATTCATTCAAAACAAATTATTCTATTTTTTAAAGAATCATTTCCGAAAAATATTTCTTTTAGTTGGGCACATCTTGATTTACTAGCATCAATCAACCAATTAAAATTTATAAAAAAAATTCACGGAACAATATTATACAGGATATGCTAAAAAAGAAGTAATTTAGAGCAATAAATAATTCACTAATGGAAAGAATTTAAGATTGCAATGAAATGGTAAACACATGCTCAAAGAATTATTAAGAATTCTAATGCAGCAGGTACGACTTTTGGTAGCCTTACCGAATATTCGCACAGAATGCATGAATTTATTGAACATGAATCACAAAGTGTCAAAATATTTTGTGCTTATGTAAGGTTAGGCTACCCAAAGTTTTTTTACTTCTAAAGAGCCGAAAGTTTTTTAAGATTTCCGAAGTACAGAAATATATCTAACCTGTATAAAAATTTTCTTGCTAGGACAAACTGAGTGCATGGCATCGCTAAATGCCTTTTCAATGTGCTTGAGCGCACTGTGCATATCTCGCTCAGGACCCGTATAATCCGGAAAACAGGTCTTTAATGGGTTTTTACTGATCATTTTTTCAAAGAGATCTCGTTTGTTTAAGAATAGAAACACTGGTGTATCTTTAAAAATTGGATTACTGACGACCTAATAAATAATGCAAAACATATTAATAAATGCTCCTGATAATAATTTTAGGAGGATCTTTAACATCTAACTCAGAAAATACCGATTTATGAATTCAAATAAAACATATAAGATTAATCACTAAATAGAAAAATTACGAAAATATATGCCATGAGATGGCCTGAAAGAAGTGAAATTTGGTGCACTGCAGTCTTCTCGGAATATAAAAGCATGTTGTTGTAATCGAAACTCTGTTATTTGGGAAATGTCAGTCAATACTTTGGAATAGGACAACAATCGAATAGAGCAATGTGTTTTTTATTCGAATAATTCACCCGGTCTTTACATTAATGCAATCGAAATATATTAGATTTGGTAAGTCTGTAATGTGAAATAGGTACAAGTAATCTCATTATCCTGTCTAAACCAAAAGTTGGCCTTATTGATGCAAATAAAACAAAATGGTTTTCCAATCAAATAGAAAAGCTAATGTAACCATTACCTGTTTGAATAGCTTAAGCGATTCGTGCATTCGATTCACCGAGGCATCTTCAAATAAACATTGATTATACCCACTTAGGCCAACTAGAAAAACAACAGCATTGACATTTTCAAAGCAATGAATCCATTTTCGACGTTCGTTTCTCTGACCTCCGACATCAACCATCCTACAAAAGTATCACTATGAAGTCAAGTACTTCTCAATAAACGGTAATTTTCAAATTGCACAGAATCAAACGACCTACTGTATTCTGCCTTGAAATGTTTTGGCACATCGAAAAAAGCAGTTCCGAAAATATTTGGTTGGAACAAAAAAAGTCTTTCAGGGGGGGGGAGATAGGGGGGGTTGATAAATATATGGGTACGTTGGCTTACATACAAAGGTCTATTTCATAGGGGGGGGAGGAGGTGAAAGATTAAGCTGAGCCTAATAAAAAACATGAAATGATAAATCTTGGTGGCTGAAACCTCCGAGATATTTTGCCAGTGGCAAAAACAAGGCACAAGACAATATATTTTGATGATTGTATTTGAAAAAATGCATAAATTTTTATGTTCATCCTAGTTACAGGCGAATTTGCAAAGTCAACATGAATTCAAGACTGACTTTATAGCCAATGTATTTCGTTTTTTACAAATAGAGCAATACATAATCCATCATTGAATGACTTTATCAATTATAACTAAATGCCGACAACTATTTATGTACCATTTCTGTTAAACTGATTAGTCTATCTAGTCGATCGAAAAATGTAAAACTGCAAATTTTTGAGAATGGATCAAATAAGCAGATATACATATGTACAAATGGTTGAATATATATGTATATGTGTCCTTACGAGTAGCAATAAGGTGGTTCTGCAAAGTCGATACTATCCATCCCAGTAGTTCTAACTCTAGTCATAATCACATCTTCTTCAGTCGGCTCATAATCTGTACTTGCGATACGTTGAACCTAACATTAAAAAAAACAAATTTATGTTTTCGGATAAAATCAAATTGACTGAGTCTAATCGAATGAAACCGGACTTACTAAAGTAATCAACCAATATTAGCTAAAACCAATTAATTAGTGTAATCGGAACAACCTTGCAACCAGCGATCAATTGCAGGATAATTTCAAGGGCATGATATATATGTAATGAAACCAGGCAAACATGTATGTGCAGCAAGAGCAAGGAAGTAAACCATTATAATTGTCTAACTTTGATGACAAAAATGATGCCAAAAGTTTATAAGGCGCTAATGATGTGGCAGTATGAAATTGCTTCATTTTAACATTTTGACATGCTTCAAGCTTTAATTTTACCTGCACAGCGAGGATAATATATAAACTACTACAGTACAACGAGAAAAGAAGTCTCGAGAATATATTTGTTTTGCATACAATATATATATATATATATGAAATAGGATAAATTTTACATGAAATTTTACTTTATGCATAAAATATATGTCTAAATATTATGTAGCTACAGTATTCTTCGGACATATCAAATTCGTTGGGACTATCGAGTTAAATCGTTATGTCCTAAATCTGAAACTGAACTTGGAATGATGATTTTTGTTCATTTCTTAAAAGTGAAAAAATAGATCTACACTTGCCATCTTACATCAGTTTAATGGAGTGTATT
Organism: Vaucheria bursata; assembly: GCA_032358265.1. NCBI lineage: Eukaryota > Xanthophyceae > Vaucheriales > Vaucheriaceae > Vaucheria > Vaucheria bursata. The sequence goes on along the minus strand of JAULBW010001327.1, from coordinate 6,341 downwards.
TCTAATAGGAGATTTCAAACCTCATTGAAGTAGTAAGCTGCACCATCCAATAACCAATATAAATCCCTCTTTTCGTAACATAGTTGCACTCCTTTATCTTGCCACAAAGATGAGATACAATTTGCTACATTCTAAAAATCAATATAAAATCAGCATTAATTAAATATTAACAGCGTTAGGACAAGTAATTTACTATTCTTATTAAGATTTGTTGTTGTCATAATACAGAAATGCAGAAACAGTATAGGTAGATGACGCAAAAAGGTATACTGATTTTTAGATTGAAATTTGAATTATACTTTAACGTAGAATTGTTCTAGAAACTTGTTCTGTAACTCTATAATCAACTAATTGATAGTACACTGGTTTCTATACTATACTAGCCTGCATCAACATTATTAGGCAGAGCTAGCAATATCGTCAATTCTTCTGTAATCGAATGAAAATAAGAAATAGACTGACATCACCAAATAAATTTTGGTTCCTTACGGTGCTTTCCAATAACCACAGAATTCTTAATAATATATCAACAAAAAAAATATACATATAAAAATAGTTTACCTTTGTAAAAGGAGCATTTTCTGGCAATGTGACTATTGTTGTGCGAGCAGATGCTTTTGATTCGTCATCTAATTGTATTCCATATACTGTCATGGCCTATCAGAATAAATAAGGTGAAGTTACTATAGAATGTAGGTCACCATACTATTTCGAAAAGTAAGGATTTTAATTACAATAGATAAGTCTATATGAAAAGAGGTTTTAAAGGGGCAAACATAAGCGCTAATAAATAAGAATGATTTCACTATTTGAAAGCTCAAATCTCAGAATAATTTTTAAAGTATTAAAAGGCTTGAAATGATTTAGTTTAGGTGAAGATTATTCATAGAAGGATTTCAGAACATTAGATATATCCAAAAACCTGAAACTAACTACATACTATCGGTATACTAGAGTTTTTTTAACAAAGAAACAGCACTTAGCTAACTATCACACAAAAAAATGTTCCACTTCAGACCGATATATTGACAACCCTATTTTAGCCTAATTTTTAGTAGAACTTTTTGTATTTATTTTTCTTTGTAAACCTGAAGAACAGCCTGCATGCACTCTACAGCATTTTTTCTTATAGCTTCTGTGCATAATCTTAAATCTTGTGCTGTCATTCTCCCTTTGTATATCATTCTCAGCTAAAAAATTCAAGAAAATTTCATGTTATAAAACGAAAAAAATTTTAATACAAGCATACGCATAGAGTAAACTTTAGATATAAAAAATTTCCACTTGTAACAAATGCACAAAAAGTAATACCGTGCCAAGTTCAGCTGCAGAATTTCAGATAGAACAAATTTTAAATATAACGAATTAATTTATCGATCTCAAGAGATTTATAATATTCAAAGTTTACTTTATCTTTCTATTTGGAACTAACGTCATGAATATTCACTTCACTAAAAGAGGCAGACTAAATTTTTTTTATTGATTGATTATTACAAAACACACATAGCAGAATGATTACAAAATTCTGGAACTAAGTCATTTTCAAAGTTGATTCATTTGAGCAATATACTCAATATAAAATAGTTTCAAATATCACTAAAACATAATTTTTTTCGGTAAATGCCCATAATTACACTAGTACTCATACTCTTTCAATTGAAATCAAAACTTGAACTAGCATAATAAATAAATGGAGCTACAAATTGCAGCTGGTATTCCATAAATTGACGGTTCACTATGATGACATATTCTATTATTTGTAGCTTTACCACTTCACCAAATTCGGTCGGCTGGTAAACTTTGATATTTTCAATAAGATGTATTCGAATATCTAAAAATTTTCGGTTTAACTAACAGTATCAGTTTGTGGAATTTTAACTGTCTGCACAATTTCATAATCTGAATCAATTGTTCACGGAAAAAGGATAGATTTAGCAAACATATCTAAAAATTATTGAGAGAAGTATGTGCATCCGTAAAATAAAGTAAATTATTAATTTTTATGAATTCTACAAAAATACATGTATTTTGTATGAACTATTATGTATTTTTCTAAAGTACAAAGGACAAATAAGGACAGCAAACACGTGACAAAAACAAGGTATTATAACTATTTTTACTAATTTCGATACAATTGAGTACTATTCTGTAAATGATATTGAAGGACTACGAAAGGCCCAAAAGATAATTTCATAGCTACAGCTCATAATAAGTTTATATTTGTTAAAAGATCATATTCCATATCAATCTCCGAAAGATAAAAATATACTGCAGTTTTACCTCTCTACACTAGAAAAGAAATTGTCCGCAATAATTAGAGAAAGATAGACATAAATTCTATGTTATACCTGTTTCAAAACTGTACTTTTTCCGCTTTCTCCAGCACCAAGTATAAGAATTTTTACTGGTTCAAGCTGCTGTTTTTCTTCTGCACAACCGTTGAAAAATGGGTGATGTGATGCAATGTTCAGTTAATAGTACCGACATGGATGAGAAATCATAATGAATGACGATCGAATGATAGCTCTAGGTAAATTATTTTACTGAATTTCTCGAGAAAATTTTAAACGCAGACATTGGAATGACATGGAAAAATTACTGGTAAATAAACTGAATTTAAGATTTTTCAGCTCCACAAAATTCTTCGAAGACTTTTATTAATACTGTCAGAGCAAAATCTTAAAATAATGGAAATAGCTATGAATTATTTATACTAGTAATATTAACGACCGACAAGAAAAAAATTGCTTTTATTACCAGGATACTTTTCAAATTCTAATCCATCTCTGGATACTATTGATGACATGCACGAACCCATGGTAAATGCTTAAGGTAAGGTGAAAGTTACCTAATATATCGCAACGAGACTATTCTAGCAGTTTTACTAAAAGGATAAAATATTGAGTTGTGAACTTGAGCGTCGTGGGGCGCTGAATTCTTGAAGCAACTAGGATTCTATGTCATTTGAGCGGAATAAGTAAAAGGTAACCGAGCACATGAAAACGTCATCAATATCGCCTTAACTCATGTCAATAAGTACGAAAACGATCCCCATACGGTGTATTTCCTTCAAAAAGTGAGCTTTCTGGCTCCATTGGAAAAGAATTTATCGGTGAAACAGAAAAGGTCCAGCTCAATTGAATAGATCAGTCTACCAGTGCTAATTGCGATTATATTTGTATTAAGATCCGTACTGGATGCTTTTATAATTCCTTCGGCGGGATTACCTAATTATGGCGATATTCTGAAGACTTCTAGAATTGATCATAGGCGTACTAGAATAGTTTGTATTTGAAGTATTGCGGGTAGTGACAGAATATTATCAATTTACAGTTTATTATGCAATAGATCTCGTTTTTTACCGGTGCTAAATGATCAAATAACTGAAATTTTTCTGTATTTCATTTCACATATTGATCATAAGCACCACACCTAAACCTATCTTATTGTCCTTCGATAAATCAATCAATATCCGTTGTTTGAACACGATTTACCTGAACCCGCCACATATTGAAATTTAGTTGAATCAAACTGGAAAGTTTAGTAAAATAATAAAAAGTTTATGAAATTGAAAATTTAAGATATTTTAATGAACGATACGGAAAGAGGTTAGATTATCATCAGGTTTTTTTTCTAATCTGGTAGATCAGATTTCTGTTTTAATTTCCAGCATTAAGCAGGTGATCATTCAAAGTGAGTATCTGTCACTCTTATCATTCTTTTAATGTCCACTATTCTATATTTTATACGTTTGGTAAGGTCGCGATATGGTAAGTTGCTATGAGCTATATCCTTGAATCGGATGTCCAAATGGATTATTACTACTCCAGCCACCTTGCCATTATATTAAGTTGAACCATATTTAAGGGGTGCGATCTAACGTCATGTAATATAAAATCAAAAACAGGTCATCTTGTAAAACTCCGAATCAAGATTCCCACCAAATCAGATGCTGAGCATTTATAAATATATCAATTACAAATGACTCGAAAAATCTTTTAAATTGCAAAATTTTAATGCTAAAGGAACAGAAAGTTCTAGTATACAATATCTCCAGCAACTGAACTCAATAAATCAATGTAATTCATATAAAACTATCGTTATGAAATTGAAGAGGTTTCAATATTTTATAAACCGCTTCGATGTACATTTTACAGTGTTTGTTTTTAGATATATTATTTTAATACTATCTTCTTTTAGCTGTGCTTATGTACAACACATTGTTTCCTCGAATAAAGCAGTCACCATACTTAGCCTTTAGCTGATCTTGAACATATTCTTCAGTTTGTTCCATTGCAATGTTCATATAGCCATCTAGACATGCCAAAACACCTGTGTAAATATATTGACATATATTTATATTATGGAGCTACAGAATTGTATCAATGCCACTGCATATGAACAAATAACACAGATAAACTGCAAAACTTTCAATGATTAAAGACTATTTTTTCTAACTTGATCAACAGTGTACGCAAGAAATATTTTGACCCCAAATATCAATGTTCAAAATAAATTTTCTTACGCATGTACACCAAGTCTGCAATTTTCTATTAATAATGTGAAAATTTTAGTGTTTTTCAAGTGCAAAATGGATAATTTTTTCAAAAAGAGTTGTGTTTGGAAGTCAAAAATTGGGCATTCGTGAGCCAAGCAAATTTTTAAATATGCATTAATAATTAAACTTATGTACAAGCATACAACTACGAATATAAAACGTATTTGTGCAAAACGAAAATAAATTATTTCAAGTGATATGCATCGTACGACTTTCCTGATTTTAAACTACACAATGACAAATATTTAGCCACCATCAGAAGATTTTACAGAAAAACATGAATAGAACTAAACTCTTGTTAGAGCAAGTGTGCTCCCGTTCCTACTTTCTACATGCTACACTTAATTGAACTAAATCTCTTTATAAAAAGGTACATCAAACCAAAATACATGTTAATGGACTCCATCGTATTCAAGATATGAGAGCCTATAGAATATATGTATAAATATATATACACATTTATTTATATTAGGGAGACTGACCTCGATAATCCACACCGCTGTTCAGTTTAACGATAACTGAACGTCCCAAAACGCCTTTTAAAAAATCGCTTGGTGACTTCACATCTTGTCCTCGAAATTCCGTAACTCGTTCATCAGGAGCAGCAGCTGCCGCTACGATTGCTGGAGCTTTATCTTCCATTGAATCTCTGCTAATTTTGTTTACGAGCTAAATGTTCAATTTTATCAAATACAATTTTACTGTCGAAGGTTGAGTCATATTAAGATCTATTTGGCTGGAATCGGCACTTTACACGGTAAGGGTCCTAGTACATACTACAGAAATTGCAAAATTACTGGATGCTACGCATCTTGCATTAATTATTCTGCACTTTAATGTATATGATTGGTTAAAGCTTAGTTATGTTGTATAATGTATCATTATATGCGGCAAAAAGTTTGAGCCGCGATTTTTGTAGTATGGACCAGATAAAATTTTCACGGTTTCCACTGAAAAATGAATCCACATGAACTAGAATACCTATTGGTTTCAGATTCGGATCTGCTATTTAAGTGGAAACAAATCCTAAATTAGAGATTGCTCAAATTTTAAGAACGATTCTAAGATTCAGATTCGAATCCATATTTTTACCATGAATTCTAAATTCAGATTCCCACTATTCATATTTTGCAAATAAATCAATGCATATTTCAATGATTCTAGATTGATATTTGAATTTATTTCCGATTTTCGGACTAATGCTTGCACTGCTTGAATGACACAAGCATTGGCATAGCTTATCCAGATACAAGATTAACAAATTTTTTATCCATCTATATAAATCAATTGTAGTTTAGTAATAGGTAAAGGTCTCATATGTGCTTAATATATCCAGCTAAAAAAAAGACAGCCAAGTTATCTAGTGCTCATTTATCTACTGTATTTAGTACAAGTACTGAACTTAAATGTTAGTGCACAAAAAGTTAAATGATAAATTTAATTTAGGATGAAGATGAGACTCATCAAACTACTTGAAGAGCATCAGCAAAAAGTAGCTTTCTGAATTTAAGCTTGTCAGGAATTAATATAAGTTAAATCTTTTTTTCTATTTTAGCTGCAGATGTTCCTATTTGAAATATTGTTTTTATGCTAGTCACGTTATCAATAGGTAGCTAGTCATATAATAGTTCTAAAATTACTAATGTTGTGTTGGAGAAATGTAAACACTTCTTATAACACAGGTCAAGATATAATGTACATCTGAGTGTCAGGATATTTGCCGGTCCTGCTATCTCTTTAAATTGCTACGGCATAACTGCTCTACTATGTTCATCTATGTTCG